>JAODAL010035950.1:0-42323 GCA_025379985.1 Phyllomedusa bahiana
TTTTCATCCCCAAAAAAAATTTTTTTGCTTTGTACCTAGTCCTTTAGCTGTTAAATCTCTTATGTAGACAGAGATCTGTGTGTGTGTGAGTATATATGTGTGTATATATATATATATATATATATATATAACACATAACACAACCACCCCACACATATATATGTACAGGTTTATCCACTGACAAGGATATGAACAGTCTATACTTTATTTTAATGGTAAGTTAATTTTAACATTGAAAGATAGAAAATACAAAATAAAATCCATAAAGTCACATTGTATAAATTATATAAATGCATTTGCATTTTGCAGTGAGAAATAAGTATTTGATCCCTCTGGCAAACAAGACAATTCTGGGTGGCAAAACTATTGTTGGCAAGCACAGCAGATCATCTCTAAATCATTAAGATTTTGAGGCTGTCACTTGGCAACTCGGAGCTTCAACTCCCTCCATAAGTGTTCTATAAGATTAGGTCTAGAGACTGGCTAGGCCATTCCATGACCTTAATGTGCTTCTTTTTGAGCCACTCCTTTGTTGCCTTGGCTGTATGTTTTGGGTTATTGTCTTGCTGGAAGACCCAGCCACGACCCATTTTTAATGGTGGAGGGAAGGAGGTTATCACTCAGGATTTTATGGTACATGGCGCCATCTATTCTCCCATTGATGCGGTGAAGTAGTCCTTTGCCCTTAGCAGAGAAACACCCCCAAAACAATGTTTCCACCTCCATGTTTGACAGTTGGGACAGTGTTCTCTGGTTCATAGGCAGCATTTCTCTTCCTCCAAACCCGGCGAGTTGAGTTCATGCCATAGAGCTCAACTTTTGTCTCATCTGACCACAGCACCTCCTACCAATCACTCACAGGATCATGCAGGTGTTCATTGGCAAACTTCAGATGGGCCTGCACATGTGCCTTCATGAGCAGGAGGACCTTACAGGCACTACAGGATTTTAGACCATTGCGGCGTAATGTGTTACCAATGGTTTTCTTGGTGACTGTGGTCCCAGCTGCCTTGAGATCATTAACAAGTTCCCCAATGTAGTTTTAGGCTGGTCACTCACCTTCCTCATGATCAAGGATACCCCACGAATTGAAATTTTGCATGGTGCCCCAGATAGGTTTCGATGTACAGTCATTTTGTATTTCTTCCATTTCCTTACTATTGCACCAACAGTTGTCTCCTCCTCACCCAGCATCTTACTTATGGTTTTGTAGCCAATTCCAGCTTTGTGCAGGTCTATGATCTTCTTGTCTCTGACATCCTTAGAAAGCTCTTTCGTCTTGCCCATGTTGTAGAGGTTACAGTCCAACTTATTGAGTCTGTGGCGGGAGTCTTTTATAAAGTTGACTATTTAAGACAGCTGTCTTTAATGCAGGTAACAAGTTGATTAGGAACATCTAACTGGTCTGTATGAGCCAGAACTCTTAATGGTTGGTAGGGATCAAATACTTTTTTCTCTCTGCAAAATGCAAATAAATTTGTATAATTTATACAATGTGCTTTTCTGGATTTTATTTTTGATATTCTCTCTCTCAATGTTAAAATTAACCTACCCTTAAACTTCTAGACAGTGGGCAAACTTACAAAATTAGCAAGGGATCAAATAATTATTTCCTTCACGTACATACATACACACACATACATTCACTTTTGTGAGATACTGTGTGTGTATATACACACACACACACTCACAGAAGTGAATACACCTCAATTTTGTGTAAATATTGTATTTTACATTTTTATGGGACAATACTGAAGATATGACACTGATACAATGTAAACTAGTCAGTGTGCAGCTTGTATAACCGTGTAAATTTCGTGTGCCCTCAAAATAACTCAAAACACAGCCATCAATGTCTAAACTGCTGTCTGCATTGGTGTCATCTCAGAAGAAAGCCTTTTCTAAAGATGATGCACAAGAAAGTCTGCAAAGAGTCTGCTGAAGGCAAGCAGACTAAGGGCATGGATTACTGAAAAAATGTCTGATGAGACTAAAATGAAATATGCATATAGGCAAGCATGGTGGTAGAAGTGTCATGGTTTGGGGCTGCATGAGTTCTGCCGGTTGTGGGGAGCTTCAGTTCCTTAATGGAACCATGAATGCCAACATTTACCATGATCCCCTTGTAAACTGTGTCACAGGACAGTATTTTAACGACCACAAACACACGTCCAAGACGACCATTGCCTTTCTAAAGAAAATGAGGGTAAAAGTGCTGGACTGGCCAAGCATGTCTCCAAACCTAATCCCTATTTAACATCTGTGGGGATCCTCAAACAAAAGGCAGAGCAGCTCAAGGTCTCTAACATCCACCAGCTCTGTGATGTATTCATGGAGGAGGGAAGAGAATTCCAGTGGCAACCTGTGAAGCTCTAGTGACTCCATTCCCAATAGAGTTAAAACATTGCTGGAAAAGAATGGTGGCCATGCAAAAATTGGATTTTTGTACTTACCGTAAAATCCTTTTCTTGTCCGATTCATTGGGGGGGACAGCACCTTGTGTATAGGCCTTTGCCCTAGGAGGCGGACACTAGGCGGACCAAAACGTGTTGGGCCTGCCCCGGTGGCCTATATCCCTCCTGCTGACACCAGGCTGATCGGCTGGTACAAAAGCAGTGGCCGAGAGGAAGAAAAAAAAAAGAGCACACCGATTCCATGAAGAAGAAACGAATGAGGGACCTGTATCACCCAATGAATCGGACAGGAAAAGGATTTTACGGTAAGTACAAAAATTCAATTTTCTCGCCAGTGTCATTGGGGGACACAGCACCTTGGGATGTCCAAGAGCAGTCCCAGAGGGTGGGAGACAAAAGAGGTAACAACTAAAAAATTCATCAGCAGTGATAAGCATTAGCACACTGCTGCCTGAAGCACCTTGCGGCCGAGGCTTGCGTCAGCTAAGGCCAAGGTATGGTTTTGGTAGAATTTAGAAAAAGTATGGACCGAAGCAAAGGTGGCAGCTTTGCAAACCTGTAGCTTGATGCTGAACCACCCAAGAGGCACCAACCACTCGTGTGAAGTGAGCAGTGACCCAAAGCAAAAGGGGTTTCCCCCTAAACCAATAGGCTTCTGAAATTGCAGACTGGATGGTAGCATTGGAGGCCGCCAGGCCCCTGCGTGAACCCTCTGGAATGACAAAGAGGGTTTCAGAGTGCCTAAAGGATTCCATAACAGAGAGGTAGATCCGAACGGCCCTGACCACATCTAAACAATGAAACGCTCGCTCTTGAGGATGAGAGGACACGGGACAAAAAGAGGGCAGAACTATGTCCTCATTAATATGAAACGATGAAACCACCTTAGGGAGAAACGAAGGAACAGGACACAAAACAACCTTGTTGTTATGCAGAACCAAGAAAGGGGACTTGCATGATAAAGCCGCCAGATCAGACATTCAGCGGATGGAGGTAATGGCCACCAGAAAGGCTACCTTCCAAAGTAAACGTAGGGAAACTTCCCGTAGTAGCTCAAAAGGTGAAGACTGCATGGCCTTCAAAACAAAATTTAAATCCCAAGGCTCGATAGAACTACGAACCGGAGGAACAGAATGCACGAATGTGAGCGGGAAGCAAGCTTGCGCTGAAAAACAATTTGAGTGAGAAGAAATCTGATCTCTCAAGGAGCACAGGCCGGGCTCTAGCTCCAGGCCCGACTGTGGAAAAAGACAGCACCCTTGGAGTTGCACATACCAAGGGGTAAAATTTCCGGGCTTCCGCCAAAGCGGAAAAAAAGGCCTTCCAGGTACGGTAATAGATCCAGGCGGACTGAGGCTTGTGCGACCCGAATCATGGTCTGGATAACAGAATCCAACAAACCCAGAGATTTTAATATTGCAGTTTCAACAGCCACGCCGTCAAACGCAGCCGCGGTAAAGTGGAGTGGAACAATGGACCCTGCGAGAGACCACGCAACGTAAGGGACCAAGCAGCGTCTGCCAATAGGGCGACGAGATCCACGTACCAGGACCTGCGGGGCCAGTCCGGAGCTATAAGAATAGCGGGTACCCTCTTGGACTTGAGGTGCTGGAGCGTAGTGCAAGTGAAATATGTGACTATTTGATGTCATAATTTCCATTTCTTGTATATTAATCTAATTCACTTATTTTATCTTAAGCTACAATTATACCAGCTTGTATACCTCTGCTGCTAGGCTTGATTTATGCCATGAGCATGAACACTTCACTTAGTTCAATTTACGATCCAGGGGAGCTGCTTATC
Source organism: Phyllomedusa bahiana (assembly GCA_025379985.1). Taxonomy (NCBI): domain Eukaryota; kingdom Metazoa; phylum Chordata; class Amphibia; order Anura; family Hylidae; genus Phyllomedusa; species Phyllomedusa bahiana. Next base: position 4,218 of record JAODAL010035950.1, read on the forward strand.
GTCTGGTCTAGGAGTTATTTTGTGTGTGTTTTCTGGGTCCTGGGGCCGGCCACTCCATGATTCAGGATAGCATGGACAAAAGATCTCTGCGCATTGTAAGCTTACACAACGCATAGGTCGTGTCTGCTATTTTTTTTTTGTTTAAGTCTTATAAAACCAGGATGGTTTGTGGTGATGTCAGAGGCTCTTGAGTTCCCATTGTTGAGGACGCTCAACATTGGTGATGGTCCCTGGAGTTCCCTGTTCTCGCCATTAGGCCTCTCTGGTTGAAGTCATAAGGACAAGTGAAGTCAGCTCTCAGGTGAAGTAAGTATTTAATCTTTGTAAATACATATTTAGCAAACAATGTTACACTATTTTCTGTAACCAGTTTATTCTCTTACTTATATGTTATATTTGATCATAATTGATGCCTATGTAAAATAAAATTGTGTTGTACCCTGACTGATTGGCCTTCTTTAAAGCTGTACTTAGAACTTGTATTGAAAAACTTGGCAAAACATTGAGCACTCAAGGAAGAAGAGGCCAAGGTGCAAAAAGGTAGATTAGAGCAAACTGACTCAAATGTAGGACCAACGCGTCTACTGCTAGGGCCAGGGGATCCGGGACACGTAACTATGGAGTTGGTGATTAAGGCGAGACGCTAACAGATCGACGTCTGGCATCCACCACTTCCGACAAAGGAGGCGAAAAACCTCTGATAGAGATCCCACTTCCCGGAATCGACCGTCGCTCGACAGATGATTGACCAACCAGTTCTCTACTCCTGGAATGAAAATCGCTGACAAAGTCGGCACTGACTGCCCTGCCCAGCGAAGGATCCTCAAAGCTTCCCGAAAAGCTGCCTGGCTTCTGGTGCCACCCTGATGATTCAGGTAGGCCACTGCCGTGGTGTTGTCAGACTGAATCTGCACTGGGTGACCCCGAATAAGAGGGGACCAATGTGAGAGCGCTAGGAAAATGGCCCGGAGCTCCAGAACATTGATCTGAAGACCAGATTCCCTGAGGGACCAGTAACCCTGAGTCATCCGGGAGCTAAAGACTGCGCACCACCCTGATGCGCTGGCATCTGTGGTGATGATCAGCCATTGCTGGGACAAACGACTTCCCCTGATGCAACGCAGGGGAGACTAGCCACCATTCCAAGTCGGCTCGCACCTGGGTTGGCAGACAAACCGTTGTGTCCAGGGCCATTGGAGACAGGATCGCCGGCTGCAGAGGGCGAGAATTAAACTGCGCAAAGGCCACAGCCTCGAAGGCAGCCACCATCCTGCTGAGAACCCGCATGCAAGTCCTAAGGGTATATGGGGAGTTATTCAGAAGTAGAAACGTCTGACTACAGCTGCTGAATCTTTCCTGTCTTTCCTGGTGGAACACTCTGACCACCTGAGTGTTGAGAATCATCCCCAGAAACTCCATCCTCTGCGATGGGATCAAAGAGGACTTGTCAAAACTGACTATTCACCCGAAGCGCACCAAGGTGTCTAGGGTGATCCTGATGTTGTCCAGACAGGTGCGACAAGAAGGAGCCTTCACTAGAAGGTCATCCAGATACGGGATAATGATCATGCCCCTGATGTGAAGGATCGCCATTAGGGGTGCCAGAACCTTTGTGAAGACCCTTGGTGCAGTTGCGAGGCCGAACGGCAGAGCTCTGAACTGAAAGTGCTGCGAGCCTATTGTGACATGCAGAAACCGCTGGTGGACCTGAGAAATAGGGACGTGCAGATAAGCGTCCTTGATGTCTATGTCGGCCAGAAATTCGCCCTGCTCCAGAGAGGCTATCGCCAACAGAGCGGCTCCATGCAGAAACCGGGAACATGCACATATCAGTTGAGCTCCTTGAGATCCAATACTGGCCTCACTGAGCCATCCTTTTTGAGGACCATAAAAATGTTTGAGTAAAAACCCAGAAACCGCTCGGACTCTGGGACCGGCAAAATCACTCCTTGAAGGAGGAGGGAGCGGATTTCCAGAAAAAATGCTGATGCCCGGGCCAGAGAAGCGGGCGGGGAAGAAAGAAGAAACCATGTTTGGCGAGACTAACTGAAGTGAATCCTGTATCCTGAAGTGACGATCTCGCGAGTCCAGGCGTCGTCGACCTGCACCTGCCAGATCTCCTGGAACTGGAGGAGTCAACCCCGTAGGTCTGGCTGAGGGGCTCTTAGCCCCAGAGGAACGGGGTCTTTCCCTGAGAAAAGAAAAGCTCCAAAAGGGCTGAAAATGGGTGCGCTTTTTAAGCGAATGACGCCGCGCCGGCAGGCTCTGAGGGAGGAGCGTACCACAACTCCCCGTGGCCTCTGAAATTAACTTGTCCAAACGCTTGCCAAGAAGCTTGCTGCCAGAAAACGGAAGCGCCACCAATAACTTCTTGGAGGCTGCATCCACATACCAAGATTTCAACTACAGAGGGCGGCAAGTGGCCACCGCATTTGGCTGACGCTTTAGCCACTAAACGGGCTGACTTAAGCGAAGTGTCACACACGAACTTCAAAGCGCCAGAAAGCTGGGAAGCGAGATTCAACAACTCCTCTGTAGAAGCTCCAGCTGACAGCCCCTGCTGCAGCTGCTTAGACCAGATCATGCAGGCTTTGCTGACCCATGAAGAAGCAAACGCAGGTCGCAGGGCTGCCCCGGCCACCTCAAAGGCAGACTTACAAAAACCGTCAAGACACCTGTGTTGTCACCAAGAATTGCCGCGTCCGAGACTAGGATGGCCGTAGATTTCCAGAGCCGGGTGACTGGGGTGTCCACTGAAGGAACTCCTGACCACTTTGTCACTGATTTCCGTTTAGTGACAAAAATCCCATTGTATGATTTTTAAATAATTAATTAGCATTTTGATCCATGAAATAAGTATTTGATCACCTACCAACCAGCAATAATGTTGTAATGTTTATTAAAGATTTTAACAGATTTTAACAGATTGGAACGTAGAAGCAAGATATTATCCATTATCAACAGGCATGCAACAAAGCATAGTAGTCATAAACATAGTTTTGCAATCTTCAGTACAATAAAAAAGTAATGCTTCTTAAGACATTAGGTGGGGGTTTACAACAGAAGGGTAGGAGGGGAGGGAATGGGTAGGAAAATATGGCAGGTCTTAGTTTTTCTTTAAGAAGCCTCATACTCTGCACTCATTACCTGTATTAATTGCACCTGTTTCAGTGTGTGGACAGGTGTCTTTTATACAGGGAATAAGTTCAATCACACTCAAACCTCTCCACCAAGACCAATGAGCTGGCTAAGGACACCAAGGACTAAATTGTAGACCTGCACAAGGCTGGGATGCTCTAAAGGACAATAGGCAAGCAGTTTGGTGAGAAGGCAACAACTATTGGCACAATTATTAGAAAATGACAAGATGACTGTCAAATTCCCTTGGTCTGGGGCTTCACATGAGATCTTGCCTCATGGGGTAAGGAGGATTCTGAGAAAGGTCAAGAATCTGCCCAGAACTACAGGACCTGGTCAATGACCTGAATAGAGCTGACACCACAGTATCAAAGATTACCGTTCTTAACACACTACGGCCTCACAGATTAAATTCTCCCTGTTCAAGCCAGAACATGTCCTGGACTGTTTGAAGTTCACCAATGACCATCTGGATAATCCATAGGAGGCGGGAGAAGGTCATGTGGTCAGATGAGACCAAAATAGAACTTTTTGGTATCAACTCCACTCACCATGTTTGGAGGAAGAAGAAGAATGAGTACAACCCCAAGACCAGCATCCCAACCGTACAGCACGGGGGTGGAAACATCATACTCTGGTGGGGGGAGCTATTCTGCAAAAAGGACGGGACGACTGCACTGTATTGAAGGGGGTATGGAGAGGGCCATGTATAGTGAGATTTTGACCAACAACCTCCTTCACGCAGTAAGAGCATTGAAGATGGGTCGTGGCTGGGTCCTCCAGCATGACAATGACTCAAAACTCACAGCCAGGACAACTAAGCAGTGGCTCCGTAAGAAGCATTTCAGGGTCCTGGAGTGGCTGAGCCAATCTCCAGACCTAAGCCCAATGGAATTTCTTTTGAGGGAGCTGAAACTCAATGTAGTCCAATGGCAGCCCCAAAACCTGAAAGATCTGGAAGAGATCTGTTTGGAGGAGTGGGCCAAAGACTACAGGAAACGTCAGACCTCTGTAATTGCAAACAAAGGTTTCTATACCAAATATTAAGTTCTGTTTTTCTATTGTATCAAATACTTATTACATGCAATAAAATGCAAAACTTAGAAATCATACAATGTGATTTTCTGGATTCTGTCTCTCTTTGTTGAAGAGTACCTACGATAAAAATTACAGATCTCTCTATTGTTTGTAGATGGAAAAACTTGCAAAATCACCAGTATATCAAATACTTATTTTACCCACTGTATGTATGTATGTACGTACGTACGTATGTGAAGATACATAGAGAATTCAAACCAAGAAAAATGTTCATTCCCCAATAGCCCTTATATTATTGCATGCCAAATATTTACTTTGAATGATCTTTTCACGGTTGTTGGACTACCAGGACTAATAGTCTTCTAAGTGCAGGCTAGGTAGATAATGTTTGTAGGGATGGAATGATGCTTTGAATGGCCTGATAGGTGTGAAACGCCTGAAATATGTGAGCTTCCTATTACTCTGCCAGGATACACATTTGAAATTCTGCCCATTCCTTTCTAAGATGTTGATTCCCGGAAAGGCTTAGCATAACATTAAGAGAAAGTATACAAATAAATGGAAATGCTGTTTATAATGAACAGATATTGTGTCAAAAATAGATCCATTATTTATGTATTTCTTTGAAACGTGTTCTCAGTATGGGCCAATATGATTGTGTGCATTTTTTTTTAAACTATGCATGAAGAAACAAAAACAAGTTGTGTAACAGGCATAAAAAAGTAAGCGTGCTTTAATGTTTTACTCACATGACAATGGAAACAAATGAAGGCCTTTAAGACCATTGATTAGAAAACCTTTCACATCCTTTCCCCTTGACTTTTTAGACCCATTTTTGTGCTGTATTATTCACTTAAAGGAGCTCATGTTTTTTTATTCGGAGTTATCAGTGTCTAAAGTTACCTGTAATCAGAGACCCTGCTGTTCTTAACAGTTGCCAATCTGATCCTGATCAAGTTTATTGTTCTCACAGAGATACAATGTAAATCTACATCAGTGTCCGATCTTTTCTGCTTTCTCTATATGTGTGGACATTGATGTGAATGGTTAACAGTGTACAGCATTCATCTTACTAAAAAGTAAGGCTAGGTCTACACGGCACTGGACAAAAAAAGTCACTGAAAACCAAATTCTAAAACCGTTCATAAAACTGTTTTTTTTTGTCCAATGCATGTCAAAAACAGCACAAAGAATGACTGCTTTTTGGCACATTTAGGGCTCATCCTCACGGCAAAGGACAAATACCAGTAGGTTTATCCGACCGGTATTTGTCCTGTTTTAGTGCCGTCCCCACGGCTGCCAGGGGATGGCTTTTCTCTATGATGAGCGGAGAAAAGCCCTCCCCCTTCCAATTGATGTGTTTAAATTCCGTCCGAAAACCGGACAGAAAAATTAACATGTTCAATGTTTTTCAGGCCGGCAGTTTGAAAAACCGCCGGGCGGAAAGCCTGTGCAGTGGGGACTGCTGCACGGGTTTTCCATAGCGGCCCTGTGTGTGAGTTTGCGGCCAGTTTTTGACAGTTGGGAAAACCGCAAAAAAGGGCCCGAAAAACCCCGGGGAAAAAAAACCGATGCCGTGGGGACAAGCCCTTAAAGTCCGGGGGTTTAATGACTTCAATAGTAAATTTTTTTGCCCCGGGCGCTTTTTTGTTTTTTTTCAAAATTTTTTAAAAAAATGACTTGGAAACAGAAAAAAAAATGGGCCCCCGGGGGTACGAATGTTTTTACCCTTTTTAAGTCGAAAGGGGTCGGTTTTTTAATAATTTTTTTCTGCAAAATTTAAAAAAAATTAAAAAAAAAATCAAATGGTGTTTTATACAAAAAAACTTTCATCATTTTCGAATAAAAAAATTTACAACTTTTTTAATTTTTCTTTTGGGTTTTTAAATTCCCCCCTAATTTTAAGTTAAATTTTCTTGCTCTCAGGGGTTTTTAAAAACTTATGTTTTAAATAGAGAGCTCAGCTCTGTACACATCACACTTAGGGTCTCTGATTAATGTATATGCTGGGATGAATACATTAAACAAGTAGCCACCAATATAATTTCCATCAGTGGCAAATTTAAAAGATCCAAAGGGTCCCATTTAAAAAATATGGGTTTTAGGTGTGATTTTATTTTTTCCTGGGTGACATAAAACACCCAAATCTACCCAAAAGAAATTTTTGACTTTTTGTAGTATAAAAAGATGTATACCAACCAGGGGAAAAGGGGAAAAGATTTCGCTTTGGGGTTTTTATTGGACCAAAAGTTAAACCCTTTTTAACCTTTTTGGCATGTTTTAAAGGCTTTTTCAGAAAAATTATTTAAATCGGATGGCCCCTCGTAAAAAAACGCTGAAATCAGTTTGAAAATCGTTTCAAAAAAGTGCCCTAAGTGTGGCACGTATTTGAAAATGATTTCCCGAAGGGTTTTACCATCTCCATTCCTTTTGGTGGGGAATCCGTTTCCCTTAAATAATTGACATTTCACTTTTTTTTTTTTTTCCGGGATTGCCCTGTCAATCCGCTCGGAATTCCCGGGACGGAAAAAACCGTGTGGGGAAAGACGAGCCCTTTTTTTCTATTAAATCAATTTAAAAAAGGGTGTTACTTATTTCTTTACTTTATTTGCCGAAGGGGTTGCGATCGTCAATCGTGGCAAATTTGCGGGAAATAAGGGTTTTGAATGAGGGCCCTTAAAGGGGGGTTCACTCATGCTTTTTGTTTTTTTTGTAAACCCTATTTTTAAGACAAAACCAGGAGGGGAATTTTAAAAAAAACTAGAGGTAAAAAGCCTTTTCATTATACTTTTTCTCTATGTTGGCCTTACTCTGGGTTTTGGCTTACAAAATTTTTTGTGGGAAAAAAAACACCAAAGTGAATCCACCAAAAATTTATACTTGAAACCCGGGTTTTCATATTTTTTTCCCTTTGGGGAAAAGGGGGACACCAAAAAAGGGTTTCCCAACCGAACCCCACTGTACTCCAAAAGTTTTTCCGTCAGTAAACAGGTTAATTTACATTTCTACAATGAAGGGTCCAAGTGGAACTTCGGGTGCAGATTGAAAAAAGGGCTAGGGGCTACACGCGATTGAAAAAAGGTTTTTTGAAAAAACCGACCGGGATTTTATTTCGCTAGCCTGCGCAGGAAACCCCCAAGGGGTTTTTTGTGGAAAAAAAAGGGCGGCTGATTTCAGATTTCCCGAGCCCGTACATTAGGGCTACGGCCCAAGCGGTTAAAAAACAACCCGTTCCCTTTTTTACCGCTGGGGGTTTTAGGTTTTGGAAAACCCCCCCGTAAAAAATTTTGTGCTGTGTAGACTACAGCAGGATTTTCTAATTTAGGGTTCACCCCCACCCGTGTTTGATTTAGCCCAAATAAAAAGTGTATGTTAGGCGCTTTCCTGATGAACACACTAGACAATACATAAAAAAAGATGTTTAACAATCCCAAAACAACTGGGAAGTTTTATACAATTTTTTTTTCGTTCTAGAAAAAAATAAATTTTAAATTGGGATGAGCATAATAACGACAAAACTTGGGAAAAACTGCAAAGATTTTTACGTTTATCGTAATTTTTTCCCAAAGAACCGATAGTTTCCCCGTTAAATTTTGCAACCAGTCAATCAGCTCAGACATTGAGGGGGGGGTTGAGGGGGGTATACAAAGTCCGCTGTTTTAAGCGGGGTTTTTGGGTTATTGACTTTCAAAAATCAAATGACATTGTTTTAAAGTAAAACTCCCCCCATTTTGTTCAGTTAAATTTCCCAACTACCTCACTACAGAGCAAACGTCCCCGCTGCCTGTCCCAATGCTGTTTGTAAATTGGTAGACCCCCCCTTAGGCAGGCAGGGCCAAATATGTAGGTTGGGAGGGGGCCCGTAATGGGAGGCAAGAGGGCCGTTTGCAGGAGGGGGGGGCCAGTATGAAAGGGAAAGGGAGGCAAAGGGCCCGTATCAGGCAGGCAGGAGGGGCCAAATAAGCAGGCAGGAAAGGGAGGGACAGTATGAAGGGTGGAGGAGGGAAGGGAAGCAGGCAGACAGGGGCCCCTTAAAGGAGACGGGAAGGGACAAGGGACAGTATATAGGGAGCAGGACAGTGTATAGGGGAGCCAAGGGGAAAATAAAATAGGCAGGCAGGCCAGTGTATAGGCAGCCCGGGCAGTGAATAGGTTTAAACAGGGTATTTTAGGCAGCCAAGGCAGTGTATAGGTTGGGGAGTGGAAATTTTAGGCAGCCCGGGAGGGTATAGGCAGCCAGGGCCTTTATCAAATAGCCAGGCCAAAGGGGATCATAAGCCCCGGCAGGGTAAAAGGTTGCCAGGGCAAGGGGCCCTATAGCCGGGCAAAGGATTGATAACCCGGGCAGGGAAACATTTTAGCCAAAGGGGACGGTAAAAGATAGCCCCGGGCAAGGGGACATAAAATTCCAAGGCAGAGTATAAGGGGAGCCAAGGCAGGGTAAAGGAAAAACAGGGCAGGGGGCCCCTAGAAAGCCCCGGGCCCGGGCAACCCTATAGCCAAGGCAGAATTTTAGGTAAGCCAGGGCAGGGGTCAAATAGCCCGGGCAAGTATAGGTAAACCCAAAGGGAGGGGGATTTGATAGCCAAAGGGGAGGGCATTGATTGCCAGGGCAGGGGGATCTTTTAAACCAAGGGAGAGTATAGGGGGGCCCGGGGGGGCAACCTTTTTAGCCCGGGGAGGGTATAGGTAACCAGGGTTCATAAAAATTAAGGGAGCCAGGCAGGGAATCAAATAGCCCAAGGGAAGGCATCTTTTAGGTTTGCCTGGGGAGGGGTTTTTATATTCCAAAGGGGAGGGGGATCATTTAGGTTTTTCCCGGGGAGGGCATTTATATAGGTAGGAAAGGGCGGGCAATTTTTAGACAAACCAAGGGGCGTAAAAAATTGTTAAAAAAATAAAAAAGGGAGTACTCCAAAAAAACCCCGGGAACCCCCCCGCTGTCCCCTTTCCCCTTTTACTCTTCACTCCGGAAAAAACCCTTTGGCCCCTACTGCAGAGTGCGGGGCCCCGGAGCAGGCGCCGAGGTTTTAATTTTTTTCGGGGGCCCTGCCCCGCCCCGGGTCCCTGGGGCCTGAACAGAAAGGGTCCGTAGATCCCAGATTTCAAACCCCCGGGTGTGCCTTTCAAAAAAAACCCCGGTTTTCAACGGAGGCCCTGATTGGCTGCATTGGGTGGGGGGCTGTGACCCACCATGCGCTGTTTGGCGGGGGAGGGGTGTCGGCCCCCGGGCCCCGGGGGCCGGTTTGCTGATGCACCAATTTTCGGCCCCCTAGCGCGCCAAAACCGGCGCCCGGGACTTTTGGGGGCCCCCCGGGGGGGGGGGGGGGGGGGGAACACCGTCCTCCTCGGCGGGGTTTATCCGAGCCGGCCCCCCGGCCCTGGGGGGAAATGCCCCTTTTTCCCTTTGGTCCCGTCCGGGCCTGACCGAGTTTGTTTTGAGACTTCGATTCTAGAAGATTAAATAAAACCGAAATGTAGAAAATCAGATGCCAAAACATTTCAGGAGCCACCGGTTTTCGATAAGGATTGTGAACTATAGCAGAGGATGTCACAGCTTTTTTGGAAAACCCGGTTTAAATCCCCCTTTCAAAAAACCCGTAGGAAAATTCTGTGTTGTCTGTAAAAAACCGGGGAATTTCCCCTTAAAAAAAGGGGGTGCATTTGAAAATTTGGGGTGTGGAAAATTTCCAAAAACCCCCAGTGTGAACATAAACATACTGTGATTAATACCACTCCTCCCCTGGAGCAGCAGGAATAAGGCACTGGTTAACTTTAATTCACCCGGGGTTTTTTAAATTTAAAAAGCCCGAGGGGTTTAAAAGCCTGCATTTGGGGTTTGGGGCTCCCCGCAAAAAATTCCTTTTTTGACCCCCCCCCAAAATTGTCATAGTTGCCCAAAATTTTGAAAAAGGGAAAAAACATGAGTTTTTGTGGGCGGCGCGGTAGCCCGGGAAAAAATTTTTCATGGGCAAAGCCCAAAACTTTTCCCGTATGCCACGCCCCTTCAAAAAGCCACACCCAAAAACCAAACCCAATTGCCCAAAAAGGCTTTGGGAAAAAAGCCAGGTAGATGCCCTTTTTGGCCAGGGGAAAAAATTTTTTCCCCCCTTTAAACAGGTAGTGCCCCCTTTCGGGAGGTAGTTCCCCCCTCTGTAGCCCGGTTGGTGGCCCCCCCCTTTTTTGCCCGGTAGGTCCCCCCTTTGTTTTTTCCAGGGGAGGTGCCCCCCCTTTGTTTTCCAGGGAGGTTTCCCCCGGTTTTTTTTGCCAAAGGGAGGTGCCCCCCCCTTTGGGTTTGCCAGGTAGGTGCCCCCCTTGTTTTCCAGGTAGATGCTCCCTCTGTTGCAGGAAAAAAGTCCCCTCTGTTTTCCAGGTAGATGTCCCCCCTTGTTGCCGGAGTTTCCCCCCTTTTTTGCCATGGGAAGCCCCCCAATTTTTGCTTTAAAAAAAATAAAATTTTAAAAACCACTTACCCACCGGGGCTCCGCAGCAACCCGGCCCCCTCCCCGGAAAGATCTCCTCCGCGGCGCAGGGGGGAATGAGTAGCAGCCGCGTGTCACTCCCCGCAGCCGCACCCTTAAATTCCCCCGCGCCGCTGAGCTGTATGGGACGGCGCACCCCCCAAAAACCCCCCCCGGACATTCAGGGGGGGAGGGAAGGGGAGGAACGATCCCCCTGCCTCCCTCCCTTCACAGCGAGAAAATCCGGGGCGGGTGAAGCGGGGGCGCAAAAGGCCGCTTCCCCCCGCCTGAAGGGGGCGGCCCCGGGAGCGGGAAAGTAGCGGGACTTGGCTTTCTCCCGTCGCCGCGGGCCATTTTTTAAAAAACCCCCCCGCCGCTGGGGGGGGAGGGAAACCAACTCCCCCGGGGAGGGCGGGAAGGGGGCCCCAAAATAGCGGGAACCCCCCCCCCCAAAAACGGGGAATTGGATTTTATGCCTTTTTGTTTTTATTGGTGGGTTAAAATGGGTTCTTTTAAAAAGGGGAAAAAAGTCTTTTAAAAGGGTTGTCCACTAAATGAAAATTTATCGGACTTCATTTCCTTTTTTTTCTCAGTTTCCCCTTTTGAATTTTCCAAATTTTTTTCTGGTTCCTTCGACAAGTGCTGGGACACAAAGGGCAGGGAGCCTATAGCAAAACCCCGCTGGGACCTTCGGGAAGGAATCGAAAAAGGTCCCGTAGCTATACCTTTGGGAGCCTTCAGGAGAGAAACAAAAAGGGTCGGGAGTGACCCGGGGTGTGATTTTTTTGCCCCCAAACAGGAGGGGTTTTCTAGGAATAGGTAGGACACTTAATGGACCCCATAATTTCAAAAAAAGACTTGTTTTTGTAAGTTTTTTTTTAATAAAAAGCAATTTCCCTTTTTAGTGTCAAACCCTTTTTAAACTTTTCAAACCTTTTTCATGCCAAAATCTTCCCCCTTTTTGGGGGGGGGGTCCCGCTATTTGGGGTTCCCCCCCGCCCCCCCGGGGGGGTTTTTTATTCCTCCCCCCGCCGCAGGCGGGGCGGGGTTTTTTTAAATGGGCCGGGGGGCCGGAGGGAACGCCGCCTCTTTTAACTTGCTTTTCCCAAATTTTCAAAAAATTGGCAAATTTGCTTTTTAACCCCAAAAACCCCTTTTTATGAGTAAATTTTAAATTTGAATTTCCCGTTAAATCCTGGAAAAAATGAAAAACGCTTTCCCAAACCCAAAAAATTTTCCGATAATCATTGAAAGGTGCAATCCCCAAGCTTACGGGATTCCCCCCCAAAAACTTTTCCACAGCTATTGTAAGAAAACTTTGGGTTTTCAAGTTTTTTCCACCACCAACCCAAAAAAGAATTTACAAAAAAACAATTTTAAAACCAAAAGTTACCATTTTAGATGGGTAAACTAAATTTTGAGGGACCCGTGTGTTTATTCCTTTGGGGAATATAATTTAATTTAAAAATACAATAAAATTAAAAAATTTCATAATAGGTTTTTTGGGTTTTTAAAAAAAAAAAAAAAAACGACCCTTCACACAGCCAACTAGAACCCTAAACTATTAAAAGGGGAAAAGCGCTTTAAAAACATTTCCCCGGCCAAACTTTGGGGAATCTGGTTTTGAAACTCTTTTCAATTTTCAATTTTTTTTTGAACAATGCCTACTGTTTGTGTTGGTTTACAAGCCAAAAATGACGGGGGTGTACCTGGGGGCGTTAAAGCCTTTAAAGGGTTGTTTTTGGGGGAAATTTTTTCTATGTGTTTTTCTACCAAAAGGGCCTTTTCCCAGGGGGGGGGCCCCGGTTGGGGTTTATGCCCCCCGGGGGGCCGGGGTTCCCCCCACCAAACCCCAAAGGAGGGCGCTGGGCCGCCCTCCCCCCGCCCCAAAAGTTAGCATGGAACCCCGGGGAAGGGCCCTTGTAAAACCCGTTTGCAAGTCAAAACCAGTTGCCGCCAACTTAGTGGGAGCGCAATACAGGGAGGAGGAAAACGGAAACCTCCCCCCCTTTCCCTTCCTTCCCCCTTTTTTATCATCACTCAGTCCCGCTGCTGAAAAAATTCACAGATTTTCAGGGGGGGAACGGTTTCCCCCCGCCCTCCCCTGCGACGTCCACCTTTTGGGCCCCGGACCCCCCCCCAGGAAAACCCTGGCAAACTGAGGTAAGCGGCGTGAAATTTGTCCCCGCCGCTTTTCCTTTTAAAACCGGCTCCCCGGGCCTGCCCCCCCGGGGGGGGATCCTGGAAAGGGGAAGTTTTTTTTATGTTATTTTAAAACCCTATTTTTCGGGGGTACTGGCTACAAAGGGGGCAAAAAAGGCTTCAGGGGGAAAACTTCCCTGGTAAAGTGGAAATTTTCTTTGGTGCTGGGGTTATCTGGTTAACGGGGGGGATTAAATGGGTACAAAGGGGGAACCAACTGGCTACGGGATTTTATCTTTGGGCCTGGGGGCCCGTTTGGTTTTCAGGGGGGGTATTTCGGGGTTTCCGGGGGGAAATAGCTTTGGGTTTTAAAAATTGTTGCGTATTATTTTTTCAGGGGGGAGGGGGGGGGACAAATTTTCCTTCCCCTTTGCCCCGAGTGAAAATTTAAAACCTAGGAATTTGCCCCCAAAACTAAACCCCAACCCTAATTTCCCCCCCCTTTTTTTTAAATGTTGGGGAAAATAGTTAAAATTTTCCTTTGTAAAGGGGTTTTTACAGGGGGGCCCGGTTTTCAACACAAATAAAAGGGGGTTGGGGGAAAAAACCCGGTGGGGAAAACCATTAAAAGGGGTTTTAATGGTTTTTAGGGTTTAAAAAAGGGGGGGGGGGTTATTCAAAAGGGCGTAAATTTTTTTTTTGGCGAAAGGCAGAAAAATTTTTTTAAGGGGGGCCCAATTTAATTTTTGAAACCCCCTTAGAAGGGTTAAAAAAGAAAAATTATAAATTTTTGAAAAAAAAGCCCTTTAAATTTCAAAATTTAAATTATCTGTGGGAAAGTATTCCCAAACCCCAAACCCAAAAAAAAAAAGTTATATGGGAAACACGTCACCTTTTACCCCTGTAGTCAAAGGGGAGGGGGGCCCCCCACAGTTTGCCAAAATTTTAACCCTTTACTTTTCCCGTCTGGTTTGTCTTTGCAATTTAAAATTTTTTGCCCAAAAATTTTTTACTTCCCAGAAATTTATTTCAGGTTTTTAGTCGGGGGGCAGGCCCCCTGAAGGCTAAAATTACCTAAAAATAATTGTGGCCAGGGGGGCCAAGTATAATAAAGGGGTTTCTTGAATTTTAAAATATCCTTTCAAAAAACCCCCGTTCCGTAGTATAAATTTAATTTTTACTTGAAAGATTAAAATTGGTGCAAAAAAACCCCCAAAGGGTTTTTTTTTTTTTTTAAAGGAAAAGAGTGTAAAAAATACAACAGTAAATATGAAAGGGTTATTTGGCAAAAAACCCTTTTTTTTCACCATGGTAGTGATTGTTTTAGAAATTTCGCAACCCAAAACTTCGGCGCATCCAAAATGCTGAAATTTTAATTTAAGACTTTTGGGAAATTTTTTTCATTCGACTATTGAAAATCTGTCAGACAGAAAATTACGCAATTTTTTTGGGTCAAAGGGAAATTTCCCGAAAATTACGTAACCCCCTCATAAATGTTGCCCTCCCGATTAAAAAAAAATTTTTTTTAAAAAAAATTTCTGCAATAACAAAAAACCCCAAAAATTGGGGAAAAAAATAAGTACAGATAACCCCGTAAAATAAAACCTTTGTAAGCACTTTAAAAAATTACTTGTAATTGGGAATTTGGCCCCGAAATTTTAATGCCCACAAAATAAAGATAATGGTCCCTTTAAAATCACATTTGTAAAAAAAAAAAAAAAAAAAATTAAACCCCAAAAAAAAATTTTTTTTAAAATTTTGTTTTTTTCCCCCCTTTACCTGGAGGGGTTTTGGGTTTTTTGGGAGGGAAGAAAAAATGAAAGGGGGAAAACTTAAATACATTTGGGGGGCCCAAAAATTTTGTGGGGGAGCCCTGCTAGATACCACTATTTTTCTGCAAAGCAATTTGTCCCCCCTGTGCCAAAAACAGTGAAAAAAATCAAACCCCAATATTCTCATTCCAATCAAAATTTTTTTAAAATTTTAAGGGCCCCCTCCCCACAGTTTTCCCAATTTTAAAAACTGGTTGAAAACCGGCTTTAAAAATTTTTTCCCATGGAAGGGGGGTTCTGTCCTGGTTTGGGATTCGAAACCCTCCCCCCCCAAAACCCTTTACATTTATTCCCTTCCCGGCCCCCAAAAAGGAGGGGGGGGGGGGGGTTTACTGAGAAGGTTTTTAAATTTTCGGGGAAAGCCGGGGGGGTAAAAGAAATTGGGGGAAAATCCGTTAAATGTGGATACTGAAGGTTTTTTTTTTTTTTTTTCTATTAAAGTCTTTGTGGATGGTTAACAGTCGGTTTTCAAATCCGAAAACCGTCTAAAAATCCGACTGAAAACCTTGCTGTGTGGAGGGACCCTAACTGTTCAGGATGTCTTGAACAGACTGGAACACAGAGGAAAAAACCCCTTCAATTAGCTTAAAAATTCCCCAAAAAAAAAAACAAAAACCTTAAATTACCCCGGAAGGTTTAAGCCATCCATTGTTTTGTCTAATGAGCCATAAAGTGAGCCATATCAAGTGCATAACTACCGGGGTAGCAGACTTAGCAGCTGCCCTGTGGCCCAGGCCCAGGGCAGCTGTATTTTATTTCTGCTCCCTCGGTAGTCTCAAAAAATAAATGCCAACTTTTGAAAGTGGGGGGAAAGCAGGGGTGTTTGGGGGTGTCGGCACAAGTAGGCCCAACGCCCCCAAAAATTTTGCAAAGACCCCCAAACCCCTTTTTGGGTGGGAAAAACCAAGCCCCCTTCTAAAAGCCACCCCACCCCAAAATTTAAATGTGTTTCGGCTTGGGAAAAAAAACTAAAATTAGGGGTTTTGGGTCAAACCCGCTTTTTTGGGGCTGTTGGAAAGGGGCTATTCGGCCCTTTCCCGGAAAACTTAGGGATTAACCCCCCCCCAAACTGTGCCCCCAAAAAGTAGATATCCCAGGGGGGCCCAAATTTTAAACCCCGTAAACCAGGTAATTTTGCCTCCCCGTATAGGTTGCTGCCCCCTTCAGCGGGGGTGGTCGTTTCCCCCCCAAAAACCAGGCAGTGCCCCCCCGTAGCCCAAGTAAACTCTCCCCCCTAGCCCGGGATGTAAATTTTTATAGCCAGGTTTGCTGTCCCCACTAGCCAAAGGGAGGCTTTTTTTATAGCCGGGAGCCGTTCCCCTTATTTGCCAGGGTTTTAATGGGGGGTTTTTTTTAGCCAGGGGCTGTCCCCTTTTACCAGGGAGTGCTTTTTATACCTGGGTAAGCTGTCCCCCCCCTAGCCAAAGGGAGCCTTTACCCCTTTTAGCCAGGTAGTGCCTTTTTAAAAGCCCGGGAGCTGTCCCCTTTTTGCCAAAGGGGCCCGTCCCCACTAGGCCCAAAAGCTGAAACCCCCTTTTTGCCCGGGAGTTTTCTTTTTATAGCCGGGAGCTGTCCCCTTATAGCCCAGGAAATGCTTCTTATAGCCAGGTAGCTGACCCCTTTAGCCAGGTGTGTTTTTTAAACCCGGGAAAGCTGCCCCCTTATCCCAGGTAGTGTTCTTATAACCCAGGTAGGCCCCCAATTTGTGGGAGAGTCCCCCCAGAAGGGGAGATTTGGCTTTATGGTTCACCGAACCCAAACAATGGCAAAACTTTTTCCTGCGGTTGGAGAATGGGGGCAGAGGCAGAGGGCCAGAACCAAAAATGGTGCATGAGGGACCAGGGGGTTTGAAAAATTTTAATCTACCCTCACAAGCCCTGCCTAAATTTATATGGCCCTAGCTCTAGACCTGCCTGAATATATCCCCCCTATAATACCGAGGACCCTCCTGCCTGACTATAATGGGTTTTAGCCTCCTGCCCTAACGCTGATAATTATGGCCCCTTATCCTACCCAAACCCCGCCTACTATTAGAGCCACTAACCCTACCCAAAACTCTGTCTTCCTACCTTATGGGGCCCTATGAACAAAAACTTGCCTCCCTTTAGGGGCCCCTTAGTTCTAAATCCTGCTTTGCCTTTTAGGGGGCCCCTTAGCTATAAATCCTGCTGACTTATGGGGCACTATAGCAAAAAAAATTTGCCTGCCTGCCTAATGGGTATTCTATGCCTCAAAAACCCCTGCCTGCCTTATGGCCGCTATACCCTCCTTAACCCCTTTTTTGCCTACCAATCTGGGGACCCCTGTAGTCTACCTAATCCCTGCCTGCCTATATGGGCCCCGTGTAGCCTAGCTAAAGCCTGTCTGCCTTTTTTGGGCTCTATTTACCTACCTACCTATGTGGGCCCCACTTATAGCTTTCTACTAGCTCCGGGGGCCCCCCTACAGCCTAAATGTGGCCCCCCAAAACCCCTATTAACTACCGGGGGCCCTCCCACCTCCCTTGGGGCTGCCTACCTAACTGGAGTTTAAAATACTGCCTACCCCCTAGGACCAACGGCCACTACTTGAGGCCTATGTACTTTACCTCCCCGGGCCTACCAACCTTTTTAAATAGGGTCTCCTACTAGGTAATAGTTTTGGGGGTTTTACAGGCCTGTGTAACAAAAATTTTTTGGGGGGTAAATCCCCTTTTTCCCCCCCTCTAGGGAGGGGCCTCTAAGCTATGGCCTATACCCCTCTGCCATCTCTTGGAAGTTTGTACAGATCTGGGGGCCATGGAGTAAGGTGCTGGAAAAGTGAGGATTCTAAGATATTTGTGCCTAAATCTGCAGGGACAAATGGTAGCCGGGAGAAGTCATCATGGTGATCTGGCCCGAATGCAGAAAAAAAGGGAAAGTCAAAGATTCGCCAATAAAATGTCACCAGTGAATCACAAGATGTAGGTGTACTGTAATCGCTTATAAATCTGCATAGTCTGTATACACTGGTATCTACAACTATTTGGCGCCTGTATGGTAGTAATATACAGTCTGTAGAGCACCTGTGTACACCGATACCTACCACTATATAGTCACTATATGGTAGTAATATTGGTCTTTGTATACTGATCTTTATTCAGTAATAGTATCGGGGTATTATTCAGTCACTATGTGGTGGTAATTTTTGGTTGTGTTCTGGCGGTATAATCAGGTCCTTATGTAGTAGCGTTATTGGGAATGTTGGTCGTGGTATAGTGGAATTTGTTTGATAGCAGTATGATAGCCATATGTTTGGTGAGGTAGTTGCCCCTTGTATTATCTAATAACTGCATGTCCCGGAAATGTTTTTGGTGAGGGAGGGGGACCCCATTCAAAACTTTGCTATGGGGCCCAGACTTCTCTAGTTACGCCCCTGAGCCAGACCCCTACAAATATATCACTGGTTACCACTGCTTACATGCCAGCACAGAAGCTCTCTGCTGTGTTGAGACCAACATAGTAGTGACGATTATGGACCATAACAAATTTGTTTTGAAAAACAGTGTAGCTTTTATAATAACATTATATTAGAAAGTCTTATGAGATCATATCTGCAAGAACAGAATAAACTTAAAAATGTTCTCTTCGCTGTGTTGTTAAGACCAGAACTTTTGATGTGGATATACCTGTTTTTTGAAGGATCCAGTATTTTTGGTGCTATTTTGGGGACTATATAACTTATTGATTTGATTCACTTGTTTTGGGTGGAGAGGTGTGCCACTGCCTGCAAAGACCCTTAACATTCCATTTCTCTATTAACATAAGGGCTTGTTTTGCAGGATGAGCTTTATCTCCTATTTGTACCCTGTTGGGGTAAATACCACATTTTTATTCAGTTTTTGGTGAGCAGGATAAACCAGAAATCCTAGCTTTATTTTTTGTTTGTTTTATGTTATTCAACTTGTGTGATAAATATAGGTCATTATGGAAGCAGTGTTACCAAATAATTGCAGTTTTAATGTTCTATATTATTCTATTAAAAATAAAGTAGGAATATTTTTCTTAATTGTGTTAGTTTATGCTTATTTCTTGTATAGATTTTTAACATTTATTTAATTTTTGCCATTTAGAATTTGTTATAGACTGCTGCATTTTAGGGTTGAATGTAAATGATTGGAGTTATCTCCAATCCTGGCTGTTACAGGCAGTTGCCAGATACACAACACAGCTGGCCAGGGGCGTAACTAGAGAAACACGAGCCCCATAGCAAACTTTTGTATGGGGTTCCCCCCACTAGCCCCTCCCTGACCAGTTGCTGGTGCCCGTTAAAAGTCATGCAGTTACTAGATAACACAAGGAGCAAATACCTCAAAGTACATATTACTATTATACTGCTACCAAACAAATCCCACTATACCAAGTCCAACATTAACAATAACTCTACTACATGAGGAGACAATTATACCGCCAGAACACAACCACAAGTTACCACCACAGTGACTGAATAATACACTATACTATTACTGAATAAAGATCAGCATACAAAGACCACTATAACCTCCATACAGTGACCATATCGTGGTAATACCAGTATACACAGGCTCTGCAAACATATAAGTGATCACAGTGCAGTTACATCCAGTGACTCACAGGTGACATCTTCTCTGATGAGTCGTTTCCCTTTTCTTCTGTCTCTGATTTGGACCACCATAATGACTTCTCCCAGTCACTACTCGTCCCTGCAGAATTTGCACAGAAAGCTCTCAGAAACCTCACTTTCCAGCACCTCCCACAGTGACTCCCACTTCTGTACAAACTTCCAGTGGGTGGGAGAGCGGGTACAGACCATAGCATGGAAGCACAGTCAACTAGGTGAGTGGGGAGGAACAGATGACTAACTCTCTGGAGATTGTGTTACAACTAGGCTCCAGGTAGATAAGTAAGCCCCAAATAGGTAGGTGGGCTCCAGTTAGGTAGGTGGGTCCCATTACTTAAAGGAAAAAAATAAAAATAAAAATAACACCACCAATGTCAACCTGTTAAGTCTGGTGTAGGCATCATGATGATGTGACGACGCCAAGTAGGCTCCGCTAAGACCGCGCAGTCCCAGGAATCAAGGGAATTTGCCTCTGAATGGACATTCTGAGGCAGGATGTGGCCCCCTGTGGCGGAAGGGCTTAAAGCAGCCACTATGGCTGCTACAGCGGTAGTTCTGTCACTGCAGTTAGCAAGTGAAAGCGATGGGCACATCTCTTAAAGCGCTGTTCTCACTATGAAGTTTCACAGAGCCTGCTCTTCACAGACAACTTTAGGCTCACTTTTTGGTTAGGTGGTGGGTGGGGCTATAGCAGCGATTGACATATCATCTATACTAATCTTAGCTGAGCTTGTTGGAGGAACATGAGTGCAGGATATTTGAAAACTGTACTGTACAAGGCTCAAGAACTCTAAAGGGTTAAAGTTTGTCAGCAACAGATAAACAAGCTCCTGTTTTACTGATGACACTCAGCAGGGAGTGACATCACCATGGTCGACAGAGCTAACTGAGCAATAAGAGGAGAGAGGTGGCAGTGCTTGTTTAAACAAAACAGAGAGATAAAACCTCCTATCTCCTAACCACAGCAAAATCAGAACAGCAATGTATTTGGTCATCACAGAATTGTAATAGAAAAAATGATACGTTCACCGCAATTAACTATTAGGCTATGTTCACACGGGTTAAAATGGGGTGCATTTCGGTTAGTATTTTGCGCCGTACTGCGCTCAATACAGGCGAAATGCACACCAGTCATTACGTAATCCACAGTTCTCATAGAGAACTATGGATAATGCCTCCTCTCCCCGCTCGTGCAATACGACGCGTGGGGAGAAAGTGACATGTCAATAATTCACAGCGTTTACGCACCGCCAGTAATGAATGTCTATGGGGCCGGCAGGATGCCGGCCCCCCGCCCTGCGGGAGTACGCGCATGTTAGCGCAAGCTCCCGAAACACACGATGTACTGCGGTGTTAATGTATACGCCGCAGTACATCATGTGAACATACCCTAATAAGGGCGAGATGCACGCCAAAATTACGGTAATCCATAGCTCTCATAGAGAACTATGGATTACCCCTCCTCTCCCCGATCGTATTGTACGCGCGGGGAGAGAAGTGACATATCAATTATTTGCGGCGAATACGCGCCACGAGTCATGCATGTCTATGGGGCCGGCATCACAGTACATCGTGTGAACATCCTCTAATGCGCTCAAGCTCCCGAACACACGGCGTAATTACGGGGCGTAATCATGCCCCGCAATTATGCCGTGTGAACATACCCTTATGTGTGAACTAGAAAGCGTCAGGCAAGGACTTTGTGCCACCAATGCTATTTTAAGACTGGGTTCACACCCTGCGTTTTTACTGTGTAAACACATGTATATTTTCATGTAATTAAAAACAATTTTACCTGTGTTCCACATTTTATTACACATAAACATACACACCCGGCAGTCCCCAGGTTCTTAAAGGGAACCTGTCACATAAATTATGGCCCCCCTGGTTGAGGACAGCACAAGCTAGTGTCAGACCTGCTGTTTCCAGCGCTGTGTTCCTTATTCTGTAAGATGCTGTAGTTTTAGAGTATTTAATGCTCAAATCTGCCGTTTTCAGCCAGAAAAAGTCATGAAAAGAGTCCGTTTAATTCATGCCACGCCCACCTGAGGTGGGGCTAGTCTTTGGTGGGCGGGGCTAAACCCTGCTCATGAATAAGATTTGTGCATTAAATGCTCTAAAACTACAGCATCTTATAGAACACACAGGTTTGGTGCCTATTTAAATCCTATATTTACATACCTCTGGGTTACCTACTCTTTGCAATGTCCAGCCAGGCCTAAGTCATGTACCAAGTCTGTTCTCACTTAGGACACAGGTACCGGATGTGAAAAAGTTGAAAACTTATTTAGAGGGTGTGTGTGTGTGTGTGTGTGTGTGTGTGTGTGTGTGTGTGTGTGTGTGTGTGTGTGTGTGTGTGTGTGTGTGTGTGTGTGTGTGTATTATATATTTATATATTATACACACACACACATATATACCTGTGTATATAGAATGTACATGTTCAACTGTTCAGTGTTTCAGTACTTTTTGCACAACTTGCTGAACTCTAAGAAAGAGCGTATTGACAAGATTTCCAACAGGTGCTTGATTTGAATTGGGATTTAGACAGTCCTCCTCATCATGCTGTTCACATCTTGACATCATAATACCAATACAACACCTTACAACAGTATCTTGCCATTGCAAGGCTTCAAGCAGGATGCTCTCAGATGGCAGTGGCCACTGAGCTTAGAGTGTCATAGAGTGTCATCAGGAGGTTGCAACAGTGATACAGAGACTGGGAGAGTCACAGAAAGACAAAGAAGTGGGCGTCCTTTGGCTACATCACACACTGATGACCGCTTCACTGTAAACAATGCCGTGCAGAACCAGATGATGAATATCACATAACTCCAGGCACTTTTAAGGGAGGTGAGAGGCAGCCAAGTGTCACGTCAGACCATTTGTAACGGTTTACATCAACGTATTCTGCATGCTAGACGACCTGACCACACCACCAGGCACAGGCATAGTCTTGCATGGTCCAGGGAGCCTCTACATTGGACCTGGACCAGTGATCCTCAGTGCTGTTCAGTGATGAAAGTCGTTGCAGTCTGAGCAATGCTGGAGACGTCAAGGAGAGTGCTGTGTATCAGCCAGGTCAGATACTTGTTAGGTACCATGGAGACCACGCTGATTTAAATAATTAAGAATAGTCTAATGTGACATTTGGGTGCCTCTCACCTCCCTTTAACATGCCTGGATTGTGTGGCATTCATCATCAAGTTCCGCAGGGCATTGTGGCCACTTCCGTCTGAAAGCATCCTGCTTGAAGCCTTGTAATGGCCTTGTTAGAGATCAGCAAATTGTGCAGAAAGAACTTAAGAATGCAAATGTCCAACTGTTCAATGTTTCAGTAAAGAGATGGTCTTATTCAGTTCATTTAAAAAAAATAAATAAATAAAATTATGTTCATCTTGGAATTTCATCCAAAAGTCAAATACCCTTAACTCTGAGTAGTTTATAATATAAATCTGAGCAAGGCTATTGTCTAAAACCAGCATTCACCCAAATTACAGCAATATTGTATGCTGTGTAGCAGGAAACGCGTTGAATGTAATCTCCTCAAAATTGTAAAGGTATGTTTACACGGCATCTTTTGGGGTATATTTTGGCACATATTACAGGTGAAATTTCGCCGAAATACGCCCAAACAGTTTACAATATCCATAGATATCATTGTAAAATACGTCACACACCGCATATATTACGATTGTTATTTAGTGTATATCTGCAAAGAAGAGACATGTTTCTCCTTTGCAGGCGTATACGCCACGTAATGGTTTAAGCCCTTAAGCCGAACGCCTGAAAAGTAGTTAATGACCAGCACATTTTTTTAGTTTTTGCCTCCTTGCGTTTCAACAGTTGTAACATTTTTATTTTTTCAATGACGCAGTTCACTTATAAATAATTGCAGAATTTTTTTCAATTTGTTTTTTATTTTTTTTTTGTTTTTTTACAGGTTTTTTCTGTGTGGAATGCATGCACAATTATTTTTTATTAAATATTTATTTTTATTTTATTCTTTTTTATTTTTTTACACTTTTTATGGTTTTTACTTTTTTTTTTAATCCCATAAAGGGATAGCCGTTATTTTTTTTTTTTTTTACAATTATTAATGTTTTAACATATAATAATAAATTTTAATCTGTCTGACACTGGCAGTTATTAGGACAGTACACAGTCTGCCCTGATCACTGGCTTGTTACACAGGCAGCCCTGGGACTACTCTAGGTCCCAGGGCTGACTGTGCAGCCATTCCCCAGGCTCTGTCGGGTCACCAGGTGTTCCGATCATCCGACAGAGCAGGGAAACCCTTTGATTGCGGTGACTGACTGTGGAAATCAAAGGGCTGAAGCATCAGGGAGCGGAGGTTTCCCCCGATCCCCGATGCTTGCAGGAGCTGCGCTGGGATCAGGGCTGTGTAGTACAGCCCCGTTCTCAGCGCTGCTGCGGCGCCGGAGCCGCAAACTCCAATGTCTGCAGCGACGCCAAAAGACGGTGGGTGGTCGTAAAGGAGTTAAAGTATAGGTTTAAAGGAAACTGCCTCAGGAGATCTTTAAAATTACATGCATGCAAGCATGTAATTTCCAAACGCGTGGCTTTTACGGCACACAATAATGCGTGTCCTAATATGCCGTGTGAACTCCCTCTAACCCAGAAACTTTTACTTGCGATGTTCTTCTGTACACACGGACATAACAAAAGATTTGCTAGGCTTAAAATTCAGATAGAATCGGAGGATTCATGACTTGAGTGAATACATGAATACTCCATTGATTCTCCAAGTATATAAGATGGCACAATCAGTTATGCAGCTGTAAGATTGAAAATGAATTGGGCCGATTCATCTCTTAGATAAATCAATACCAGCATTTTTTATAGATCTGCTCATTTCTAATTACAAATTACTTTTCAGAAGAATAATAAAGTTTATAGACAGCAGCTTCCAGTGGAAAATTAAGACCCAGCTAGAAGGTCTGCATCATTACATAAGTGCCCACTTTTACTGATTACGTTTAATTTCTTATAAGTGCATTTAGAATTTGTAGACAATAAATAAATGTGTGTTCGCCTATAAAAATCAGAGGTACAGCATGGGCCCATAAAATGCTGTGGGTGTAGTGATACACAAAAACGTCTCGTGGATTCATATAGTACAAGATAACCGAGGCATCATCATGCTGCGGAGGGGACAGATTCCTATAAGATTGTGTTATGGAATAATTTTTTAAGAGGATCAGTAAGCCCCCCAGTGCCGGCCGTGTGGGGGGGGGGGGGGGGGAGGATCGCAGCGGCAGTGTCATTGGTGGTCCTATCACACCCTCACCTACACCTGTCAATCCCTACCATCTCCACCTAACACCCCATAACCTGCCCACCGCTTACACTGCACTGCTTACCACCTCCTCTTATTACCACATAACATCCTCACCTCCAGCTATCACTCTATGTGGAGTTTGTAAACAAGTGGGCACAGGAAGGGAAATGGTGGAAAAATTTGAATTCTAAGATGTTTGTGTGGGATATTATGCAGGAACGAATCGTGGCCGGGAGAGGTCATCATGGCGATCTGGACAGGATGGAGCAGAAAAGGGAAAGAGAACAATTCCAGTAATAGAAGACATCTCTGGTGAGTCCCTAGTTGTAACTGCACTGTAGTCACATATCTAAAGAGCCTGTGTACACTGGTAACTACCACTATGTGGTCACTCTATGGTGGTAACATACAGTCTGCAGAGCCTGTGTACACTGGTATCTACCACTCTATGGTCACTATATGATGGTACTATTGGTTGTATTCTAATGGTTTAGGTTCAGGCACACTCTGGCAGCATCTCCCAGCTCTTCTGGATGCTGAATAGGATATACAATGTCCTGGAAAGTTGGGTGATGCCAAAACCTAATTTAGCTTTCTTCCCGAACTATTACATAGTTGAGTGTGGTGGGTGTGTCTTTTTGCAAAAGGGGAGTGGCTGGAAATGAGGGTGTGGTTATGCAAATTCTGGGGCAACAGCTGTACATTGGGGCGTATTGAGGTTTAGTGCCTGGGGCAGCACAACCTATAAATAAAAGCTCTGGGCGTAGCCGTTAGTGTATGTTCACACAATGTAATTTTGAAGTGTAAATTTATGCTTCAAAATACACCTGAGTAGAGGCGTACTTTAAAGTGTATTTTTTGTCATGTGTGGAACATATTGTGCAGCATTTATTCACCGCAACTACGTTCCCCCATTGTTTCCATAAGGATTCCACTAGCATAAATGCCTCAGGAATTGACAAGTCACTTAAATTTAGGCAAGTGAATTTGTGCCTAAAGACTTGTTGAAAATACGCTTGTAAAATACACGTTGTGTAGATGACAACGCATACTTTACATTCCAATCAATGAGAGCTGCATAGAACATTGTTTGAGGCATATTACATTGTGTGAACATACCTTTATTTTATAAATGGGTGTTCCAACGCACTTTGAACTATCTTCCAAAAGTTTAATGGTAGATTATTTTCCCTTGAAGACAAAGGTCAGTGATGGCAATTTCTAAACAGTGCTGATCAGTATGTTGATAATATAATTAAAACCTTCCTAATATTGTGTAGCTTACCATCATGCTGTCAGAACAGCTCTGACCTAGTAAGGCATGCACGCCACAAGACCTCAGATGTTTTCCTGTAGTGTCTGGCACCAAGACTTTAGCAGCAGTTTCTTGAACCCCTTCCTGACATTTGACATAAATTTACATCATGGTCAGGAAGGGGGTCCTGCAAACTGATGTAAATTTACATCAAGGCGATCATGAGGGCTCAAAAATTGAAGTGGTGTAGTTTTTCAATATGGGATCTTTATTATGTTTTTGCACCTTAGGGGCCATTCACACGGCACAGTGCAAATACCGGTTGGAAATCCCGAGACTGGTATTTGCACTGTTTTGCAGCCATGCACACGTCCACCGGGAGACGGCTTTTCGCCGCGGTTTGTGGAGAAAAGCCCTCCCCCTTAGCATTAACACGTTCATATTCTGTCCGAAAACCGAGCAAAAGAATGAACATGTTGAATGTTTTTCGGACCGCCGGCAGTCTGATAAACCGTCCGGTGGATAATCCGTGCAGTGTGGACCGCTCCACAGATTTTCCATTAAGGTCCATTTTAAAAGTTTACATCCAGTTTACAAAACTGTGTTCTTGGGTTGACCTGCACATTCATCTCTGAGAGACAGAACCCATCTCCTTCCTGAGCAGTATGATGGCTGGACATTCCTATCTTGTTTGTACTGCATATAATTGTTTGTAAACGAGATAAACGAGGAACATTTAGGTATCTGGAAATTGCACCCAAGGATGATCCAGACTGGTACAAGTCAACAATTCTCTTCCTGATATCTTGGATGATTTCTTTAGACTTTCCCATGATGTTACACACAGAAGCAGTGTGTTTCTGGTGTGCATTAAAAATACATCCACGTGTGTCTTTAACTCAGATGTTGCCAATAAACATATCAGAAGTTTCCCAAGACATGACATCATCTTATGGGACGTCCCAAATTGTTTAGGACCTGCAGTCTCTTCGTATACAGCCATACGTTACACCCTACCAGGCTTCTTAACTTGCTGTTGCCCAAGGTTCCTCACCTCAGACTATTATTATTATTATTATTAACATTTATTTTAAAGCGCCATTGATTCCATGGCGCTGTACATTTGGAGGGGGGGGGGCACATACATGATAGTCAAGTGAGTACAATAATGACAATGAATGACGTAAACTGGTACAGAGGAGAAGGACCCTGCCCACGAAGGCTTACAATCTACAAGGGGGAGGAAGAACAGGAGGAGAGGGCAGACATGTTTGTGGGGTAGTACAGTGGCACAGGGTTATTGTAGGTTATAGGCAATCCTGAAAAAATGGGTTTCAGGTTGCTTTTTGAAGCTGGTGAGATGGCAGGATCGATGTGTTGGGGGCAGGCATTCCAGAGTGTGGGGGAAGGCAAGAAGTCTTGGAAGGGTTTTAGTGAGGAGCTGATAAGAGGAAACAACAAAAGGCCTGTGGGGACGGAGATTTTGGGAATTTGGGCAAGAGTATGGAGGGGAAAGGGGTTTTGGAGACCTTGTAGGTCAGGGTTAGCCCTTTAAATAATTCCTGAGCATTGGTAGCCATGAAGGGGTAGAAAAGGGGGAGGGAGAGGATAGGAGGGAGAGGTGGATAAAACGGGGGCAGAGTTAAAGGGTGGTTTGGAGGGGGGGAGTGCTGATGGGAAAGGCCCAGAGAAGGGGTTTTTCAGTAGTCAAGCGGGAGATGACAAGGGGTGAACGGCTTTTTTTTGGGTCAAATTGAGGAATGAACGGATGCGAGAGATATTTTTAGGGGAAGCGGCAGGCAAAGGTGAGGGTTTTTGGGTGTGTGGTTTGAAGGGTAGAGCGGACAGATTACCCCAAGGCGCGGATTGCGGGAAAAGGCAGAGTGTGCAGCCCTTGACAGTGATAGAAAGATCAGGTGGGGGGATGGGGGGGACGGGCTCTAAAAAAAAAAAAAAAGGTTTTGTTTTTTATTGCACCTTTTCTTTTTGATGAATTTATCACTATAAGG
This sequence comes from Phyllomedusa bahiana, assembly GCA_025379985.1. Classification (NCBI taxonomy): domain Eukaryota; kingdom Metazoa; phylum Chordata; class Amphibia; order Anura; family Hylidae; genus Phyllomedusa; species Phyllomedusa bahiana. Next base: position 32,012 of record JAODAL010035950.1, read on the forward strand.
CCCTTACAGGGTTTTTCGGCACGGATTGGAGCCACGCGCGCCGATTTGCGCTTCAGTACGGCTCCAATCCGGCATCATTACGGTAATCCACTTCTCATAGAAATGGATTCGCGTCCCCCCCGCTGGGAATCCCCGGGGGGGGAGAAAGGACATGCACATTACCGGGCGCAATAGCGCCGGGGAAAAGCAATTAGGGGCCGGGCGGCAGCGCCGCCGACCCCTTGGCCCACCCGGGGCCCCGGGCCCCCTTGTTAAGCCGATTGGGGCTGAACATGGCCAAAGATCATTTGCATTATCCCCTTCGGTGCTGTGATTTTTTAAAATAATAAGAGGGATGCAATACCCCTTTCGAATATTGGACCAAAGGCATAGTAACCCTAATATATAACTTTTACTTTGCAAAGTAATAAAAATGCCTTAAAATTTCTTCTTATTATTCTGGCTTTTGGCAAATATAAATTTTTTTGGTTTCCCAATTGACCTAAAATGGGAAAGGTTTATTCGGATTTCATGTATAGACAGAAAAACCTGCATATGTGTCTTTTTAATAGTGATTACCATATCCTTTATAAAAAAGATATAAAAAATAAAAATATATAAATATATTTTAATATAAAATATATATATAACTATATATATATAACATAAAATATTTTATAATAATATTTATTTAAATATTTAATATTAAACAGAACACAACACACACACACACACACACACACACAAAACCCCCAAACACACACCCAACACCACACCCCAGGTTAGCTTTGTTTGTTCCTCAACTTTTAAATGAACAATTTTAGTATTTGATGGGGTAAATTTTGAAAATTTTTTTTTGAACAAGATCGCATCAGCCCGGGCTAATCACATTTAGCTCTATACACAAAAACAAGGATGCCCTGTATTTTTTGGCAACATTCAACTATCCGGGCTAGAACTTTTTCAGCCATGCTGCTACAGCACCCCTTTTGGGCTTAAAACAATGGGCCACCCTTTTTACCCCCATGTACATCAAGGAGGCTTGCCCATGACGCTATCATCAGTTAACTTTCCATGGACCACTTTTGGCAGGTGCTAACCACTACAAAAATACCTGATAAGTGCTGTTTTGGAGTTGCTCTGACCCAGTCGTCTAGCCATCACATTTTTGCCCTTGTTAAACTTACTCAGATCCTTTTATTTGCTCAGTACTCCAGCTTTCACACATCAACCCCAACAAGGCTTCCCCTTTCAGACTAAGGGGTTTTTCCCCACAGCACAGTTATTGGTCGGTTTTTTTTTTTAGCGGTTTGTGGTTTTACAAACATTTTGAAAACCCCACAAGCAACGCTCCCCCCTAGAGTCAAAAGAAAGTCCGTGAAACAGTTCCCCCTGATGAGTTTCCGGCGGACATTTTTTTTTTAACTGTGGTGGTCCGAAAAAAATTTGAACATGTTTATTCTTCCCCGGCTTTTTTGGGGAAAGAGAAATGTGGTGCAAAGGTGAAAATTGAATTTGCAAACCCTGGGGAAAAGCCCTCCCCCGTGTACAAAAAAAAAGACTAAATTAAATATTCGGGAAATCCTACGGGATTTTTATCTTTTCCCCCGTAAAATGCACCATAATATTCCCACTCCTTACAAGCTATTGTCACAAGAAATCAAGTTCTTCACCTCCCTGGTTTTAATGTTTTGTTGGGTGATTTACAACCCAAATTTGCTGCTTAATCTAAATTAGAATTTTTCGACCTTCAGGTTTTTGTAAAGACATGCGTTCCACATTATAAATGGATCAGTTTGAACAGAGCAAATCAAATAATAAATTCCAACTTTGTTGATAAGAAGCTTTACCCTTCATTGTAAACATGCTTTATACAGATGTAATTTAATCCAGGTGTCAAACTTTGCTGCCCGGGGCAACAATAACAAAAGTAGTGAGATGAAAAAAACAGGCTCCCCCCACAGTCATGCTTTTTATAGAACACATGTTATACACACTGGAAAGTAATAACATGAACCCCCCAAAAGGGGTAAAAGTACAGCTCCTCTTAGCCGGAAAACAAAAACATTGTGGTTAGAGGAGGAGGAAAATGGATATATCATCACTCTGAAATGTTAATAAAAGGGGAGCTGCCCCATTAAAACCTTTTTTGGCCAAACTAGACAAAAAAAAATTAAAAAGGGATTGTCCAAGTTTTTTTTTGTAAATCTTTTTAGGGTTTAGTTTAGCCCTGATAAAATAAATAAGCTTTTTCTTCCTCCCATTACTTCCGTTTTAGCGCTGCCCCTTGCGATGTCAAACCCCTCAGAAATATGGGCATAAGGTAGCCTTTGAGCGCCCATTGGGGCCAAAGTTTTATGGGGTCTTTTAGGTACAAAGCACAACTTTCCTTTTTTTTTAGAAAACAAGTAATTTTTGGGGTCTTTCTAAACGCCCACTAAAGTTTTTCTCCGATATTTGGATGGTGCCAAAAATAACCCTTTTAAGAAATTTACTTGTGCTGTTGGTTTTTGTTTTTTGGGTTTTTTTGTTGGGGCCCAAACCATTTTGCTATGAGGCCCCTATGAAATTTTAATTTTAAAAACCCCTTTTTTAGGGGGATTCCCCTTCCAAAGGGGGTATTTGGGGGGAAAAACAAAGTGATCCCTTTTCAGCAAACCCTGGAGTGATGGGGGGGGGGCGGCGGCAGTTCACACGGGGGGTATTTCGGCGCGTATTTCGCTTTGTATTTGCGCTCTAATACGAGGAGATGCGGGGAAAAATTAAAGGTTTAAACCACAAATTTCATAGAGAACTATGGATTAAACCCCCCTCTCCCCCGGGCGTACAATTTCGATGTATTGTACAAAGCGGGGAGAAAAAGTGACTTTTTAAATATTTTTCGGCGAATCCGAAAGGCGGGGTAATAAACCATTGGGGCCGACGGGCCCTTTTGCCCCCCCCCCCCCCGTGGGAGTATGCGCCCCTTCAGCCCGAAATTTCCCCAAATTTACCCCCGGCCCTAAAATGCAAACCGTCCTGTACGCCCCGAAATTTTCCATTTGAACATTAGCCCCAACAGCACTAGCATAGAAGTGAAGGGGAAAGGCCAAAAAATGGGGACAATTTCCCTAGATTTTTATAAAAAAATTATTTAAACTGGGACAACCTCTATCCCTTCCCACCCCGTGGTTCCCTGATTTTTTTTCCCCATTTTTTTTTCCCTTCCTACCCTTTCAAAGGGCCAAAAATTTTTTTTAATTTTTTCCCTCCCACACAGATATAGAAGTACTTTTTTTTTGTGGGGGCCCAAAAATGTTATTTTTAAAAAGGGCCATTGATTCATATAACATTTCGGGGAACCCCCCCCCAAAAAAAAATTTCTAAGTGGAGTGGGAAAAGTGAAAAAAAAGTACTTTCAACCAGGTTAAATGGGATTTGTTTTTTTAAAATGGGAAAAAGTCTTTGAAATAAATGTTCTGGAAATTCCAGCGAAACCCAATATGTAAGTTTTCATTTTTCTTTTAGTGCCTTTTTCCGCCACGGTGGACATAAAAATATGGGTTTCATTTTTTATCCTCGGGGCCCCTTTTACACCAACTTTTTTTTTTTTTCGCTACTTTGACAAATGGGTGGATTTTATTTTGGCCCGAAAAAGGGTGACTTTCTAGTACTTTTCTGCACATAAATTTTTGCTCCAACTAATGGTACTGATAGGTATACTAGGTTGTTAAGATGTGAGGCGGAGTGATTTCTGTGGGCTGAAGCACTGGACCCACTTGGACTCAATGATCTTAACGATCTATCTTCATTTTTATGAAATTTGTTCATTGTATTGATAACCTGTGTTTTTATTATGATTGACAGGTGTGTGTGTGGGGGGGTGTGTGGTGGTGGTGGGGGGGGACGGACGTGAAACAGCCGTAGGCCATTTCCAGGCTGTGTCTAATCTAACTGCCGATTGTATGTGCAATTTCTAAATAAAGCCGAAGGAAGCAATTGGTGAGTGCTGCAGACTTCTCTACACTATTGGATATATTTTTGTCCCATGAGGGTACTTGACCACTAGGAGTCTCGATCATTCGTACACCTTCACAAGGCTTCCAGCCACCATGTTATCTGATCAGCAGTCTGTGAATTTGTCTAAGGGTATGTTCACACGACGTAATTTCGGCGCACATTTCGCCTCATTTTTGCGCTCTAAGGGTGTGTTCACACGGTTTATTTTGGGGCACATTTCGACACGTATTTCGCGGTGTACTGTGCTTAATATGCGGGGAAATGCGCCCTATAATTACGGTAATCCATAGTTCTCTGAGAGCTATGGATTACGCCTCCTCTCCTTGCTCGTATAATACCATCGTATTGTACGCGCGGGGAGATAAGCGACATGTCAATTATATGTGGCGAATACGCGACGCAAGTAATGCATATCTATGGGGCCAGTGGTCTGCTAGCCCCCCCGCGCCACGGGACTACGTGCGTATTAGCGCAAGCTCCTGAAACACACGATGTACTGCTGCACGTACAGTACATCGTGTGAACATACCCTAATACGGGCGAGATGCACGCTGAAATTATGGTAATCTATAGTGCTCATATAGAACTATGGGTCACACCTTGTCCCCCGCGCGTACAGTACGCTCGGAGTGTACTCGCAGGGGGATAAGTGACAGGTCACTTAGTCGTGGCGAATATGCGCCGCGAGTAATGACTGTCAATGGGGTTGGCGGGCTGCCGGCCACCCCGCGCAGCGGGGGTACACCCGTATTAGCGCGAGCTCCCAAAAGACAAGATGTACATCGTGTGGAGATACCCTAAGGGGTTAAACAGAAAGGAACGCAAACAGTGTCGGTCCCGGTAACTGCTGTTATCGGCGGGTGTCAGCCGACACCATCCATCTATGCAGTGGGACTGCTTCCCTTACCGACCCTATAACACCATTTTCTACGTCCAATAACCTTTTTATTTGACTACCCTATGGACATGAGTGGGGTGCATTTTTTGCAGGCTGAAGTGGAGTTTATATTGGAATCTTTTTGGGATGCATGTGACTGATCACTTTTTATTTCATTTTTTTTGGGAATGTTAAATGACAAAAAAATACCAACAACTTCGGTGTTTGGAGTTTTTTTCTGCTATGGTGTTCAGCGCACGGAATACATAATGTTCTATTTTAATAGATCAAACTTTTCCGGACGTGGCTATATTTAATTTAAACTTTTTTTTATTATTCTTTTATTTGCAAAATAGCAAATGGAGTGTTTTGAACTTTTAACTGTTACTATATATTTTTTCATATCACAAGGCATTATGGGAAAGGAGCTGAGAAGCTCTAGCATCCTCTTTTGGATGTCACAAATCCTCAACTTTCTTTTGACCCACTGGATCTATATATTTTTTCACATTTCTACTTTGTAATCCCTCTAGGCTACTTGACCACTGTGGGGTGTGATTGCTTGTACACTCTTCTGCATATGATAAATAATGTTGAAGGGTGTACCAAGATAGAAGTTCTATCGCTTCCTGCATGAGGCAGGAAGTAATAGAAGCACTTCCATGGCGGCCTTCATTAGGCCTCCAATTGCCATGGTAACTGATTGATATGTCAATCTTGTTGCAGGGGCGGACAATTGTTTCACCTATAATAACCCATGCTTTCTTACTGGCATTATGACATACCTGTATGTCAAACAACGGCAAGGAATTAAGGGGGGCGTTTCCATCTGAAACCCATCGATCGGATATACAACTAATGTGTAATAGATGTACATCGACTGTCCCAGCCCGAGAGCGCCTCCATCCCCTGTCCCAGCCAGAGAGCGCCTCCATCGACTGTCCCAGCCAGAGAGCGCCTCCATCGACTGTCCCAGCCAGAGAGCGCCTCCATCGACTGTCCCAGCCAGAGAGCGCCTCCATCAACTGTCCCAGCCAGAGAGCGCCTCCATCAACTGTCCCAGCCAGAGAGCGCCTCCATCAACTGTCCCAGCCAGAGAGCGCCTCCATCAACTGTCCCAGCCAGAGAGCGCCTCCATCAACTGTCCCAGCCAGAGAGCGCCTCCATCAACTGTCCCAGCCAGAGAGCGCCTCATTACAGTCCCTAAGGGGTCTCAGGGAAAAACCCACCCACAGGGATCAGCTGTGATAACACTATGCTTTTTTTTTCCCCTCTTACCCTATCCCCATCTCCTCACATTGTGTTTTATCCCCAAATCCCTCCCCGGGGAAAATAACTTACTTTCTCCCCCGCATTTACCTCACATTGTCTGCTGCCACCATCCTTTCCCCCACATTAATGCCCCCGTACCAAAAAAACCCCTGCAAACTACGTTATCTACCCCCCATTGCTCCCCCTCTCACTGCTCCTTCTGGTTTTGGGGACATTCCCAAACCGGGGCCCCCCAGCACATTCCCCCCACCATGTCTCCCCTCCTAAAAACGGGTTTCCCCATACAATTTCCACCCCCCTTCAACCGTAAAATCCCTTGCCCCCTGTCCCCCTTCCCTTCCTTGGGCTCTTGGAATGCACGGTTGTATGAAATAAATTCATATACAGACTTTTTATCTCACGCAAATACTCCCCTTTGGGTTCATGAAACCTGGCTGACCCCCCTCGGGACACTGTCCCCCCTGCCGCACTCTCTTTTAGCGGCCTCCAATTACTCACATCCTCGCCCTGGTTCAAGCAGGGTGGAGGTGTCGGCCTCCCCCTGTTGAAACCTGCCCCCTTTGTCCCGCCCCACCCCCCTTCCCTCCACTCTTCCCCTTTGAGGTGATTTTCCCCGTTAGCCCCCCCCAACCCCCCAAGTGGCTTTTGTCTACCGACCCAGGCCTCCCAATGCCTTTCTTGCCCATTTTGTTCCCGGGCTTCTCCATTTTTCTTTCCCACCGACATCCCCCTATCATATGGGGAGACTTTCCAAATGCCCCCCCCACTCTGTTTCCCAACAAACCCCTTTCACTTTGCTCCTCCTTTGACTCTCCCAAGGGACCTCGGAGCCACTCACAAAGATGGAAACCCTGGACCTCATCTTCACCCGCCTCTGCCCCCTATTGACTTTCAAAACTCCCCCCACCCCATATTGCCAAACCTGTTTCACTTCTCCACCCCACCGCTCCCGTCTATATCCAGTCGCCCCCGCAGGAACCCTAAAAAAGCCCCCCAAAAATCCAACTTCTTGACCTCTTGCACCTTTTTTCCCTATTCCTCATTTAATGCCCCAGACGCAGCCACCCCCTTTCTAAAACCACACAATATCACCACCCTTGCTCAGTCGCTCCTCTCAAAACCCAACAGAACCCCAAAAATCAAAGAAAACCCCTGGCACACAGACTCACTAAAAAGGGCGAGTTCCAGAGCTGCCAAACCCCCGCTGGAAGAAACTCCTCCATGATGACTTTGCCTTTTACAATACTGCAACATTTAAATTTGCACTCACCTCACCCAAAACGGGACTATTTCACACTCTCATACCCTCCCTGCCCCACAACCTCAGACAATTATTCAAAACAAAAACTCTCTTCTCGTCCACCACCCCCTCCTCCCCCACCCCTCCTTCCCGAGACAACTTTGCCATTCACTTCCTTTAGAAGACAACCACATCAGAGAAAACTTTAGCCCCCAGGGCCCCACCCCCCTCCCCCACCCTTGCAAACTGCTCTTCCCCCTTAACTTGATTCCCCGGTCATCATGACAAACTCTTCTCTTTCTGTCCCCCAAAACCAAAACCCCACTACCCGTAGTCTTGATCCACTGCCATCCCATCATCCCGACCTCGTGTTCTATCATCCCAGCCCCTTTACCCCTCTCTTCAACCCCATCACTAACCCCTGGCATCTTCCTTGCCCTTTAAAAATGCTACTATACTCCAATCCTAAAAAAAAAACCCTTGACCCTCCTCTTGCCAACTATGCCCCCTTCACTGCTCCCTTTTTTCTTCAAAAATCCCCGAGCAGCATGCTATCTTCGTGTCCTCCCACCTCTCCTCCAACTCTCTTTTTTGCGCATACAATTTGGTTTCCCACCCCACCCTCTACCCAAACCGCCCTAACCAAGGGCACCAATTTCCTATTAATGCCCAAGCCCCATGCCCCTCTCTTGCTCCTCCTCTTAGTGTCCTCTGCCTTTGACACTATCGACCATTCCCTCCTGCTAAAATCCTTCCTCCCCCGGCATCACGGACTTGGCTCTTTCCTGGATCTCCTCGTTCCTACTGATCGGAATTCAGGGGCTTCCTCTGCTCCACCTCCCCCCCGGCCCCTCTCTGTTGGTGTCCCTCAGGGGTAGTTGGGCCTTTACTTTCTCTCTTTACCTTTGGCTCGGTGCTCATAGCCCCACAGGCTTTTCATTACCACCTGTATGCTGACGATACCAAATCTACTCTCCCGGCCCCGATGCACTTTCTTACTCTCCGGATCCCTGACTGTCTGTCCCCCATTCCTCCTCCTTTCATCACGTCTCCTAAAAAAAAATGTGGAGGGGAAAAAAGAATCATCATCTTTCCACCTCCCAAAATTTCCCTCCCCTGATTCCCCCATCCGTCAACGGCTCTCACTTCACCTGTTCGCAATTGTGCCTTGGGGGAATCCCAGACTCCCCTCTATCTTTCAAACCCCCACATCCAAAACCCCCACCCCTGCCCGCCCGTCTCCCCGAAAAAAAATCTTGCATCGTCTTCCTCAACTATGCACTAAAAAAATTTGGCCCTGCCCTTGTCTCTCCCCCTAGACACTGAAAATCCTTTTTTGGGCCCCCCAGCTGCACCCTCGTTCCCTCCAATCCCTTTTCCCTTAACTCTGCTGCCCCTCTTATCCACCTTCTCCTCGCTATCCTCTGCCTCTCCCCTCTGCCAATCCCTTTACTGGCTTCCCATTGCCCAGCGAATTCATTTTTAAGCTATAAACCTGACCTAAAGGGTCTCCATGACCTTCCCCCCCATACATCTTTTGCCCCATTTCCCCAAAAAATTTTCCCTCACGCAATCTCCCCTCCCCTGGGACCTTCCCTCTGCTCCCCCCCTTATCACTCCCCACACAACCCTCTCAAGACTTCTCCCGTGCTTCACCCACACTCTGGAAATCATGCCCCAAACATCAGACTTCCCACACTTTCACAGTTCAAAAGCAACCGAAAAACCCTTTTCTTCAGCTTGCCTATAACCCACACTAACCCCTTTCTGTCACTACTTCCTCTCAAAAATTTCTGCCCCCCACCTCCGTTCTTTCCCCTCCTTGTGTTGAAGCCCTCGGGGTAGGGTCCTCTCTCCTCTGTCGTACCCAATTTTTATTAATCACTTTTTCATTGTATCGTTTGACTTATGTTATGTATGTAAACTCCTTGAATGTACAGCACCCCGGAATCAATGGCGCTTTTTAAAATAACTAATAAAATAATAATAAAAATAAATAAAAAAAAAAAAATAATTGCACTGCAATGGGTTTTTTTATTAACAGTTTTCTATTGAAAAATTTCCTGGGTATTGGGGGGCCCGAACTTATAGGATACACACTTTTCTGTAATGCAGGTCTCTTTGTTAGGGGCAAAACTCCCTTTTTTTATTGTTAACATTTCAGATAGGTGCTCATTTTTAATTTTTTCCATTCCACCTTTTTTGTATATCCCCCTTGCATTAAATTTTAATCCGCAAATTTTTTTTCACCACAGGTGAATTGAAAAATGCCAAAATATCTTTATTAACGATTAAAAAGCTCCCAAAAAAAAAAAGGGGTAAATTCACCAAGACTTAGTGTAACATTTCACTGCAATAGCTTTTTATTAACATTTTTATTGAAAAATTTTCCGGAAATTGGGGGGCCTAAATTAAGGATCAATCTTTTTGAACCCGGTCTCTTTGTTAGGTGAAAACTCCACTTTATTTCTTTTCATTTTTTAGTAGGTGTTCATTTTCAATTTTGCCCATTCCCCCCTTTGTTGATATATCCACCTTGCACTTAAATTTGAATCCGCAATTTTATGTCACCACAGGTGAAAGAAAGGTGCCAAAAATATCTTGTATTTTACGAAAGACAAGCTCTTAAAAAATACTGGATAAATTTTACCAAGGATTAGTATAGACTTTTAGCAATAGCTTTATTATTAAAAGTTTTTTTTGAAATATTTCCCGGATATTGGGGAGCCTGAATTATAGGGGTACACATCTTTTTTAACGCAGGTCTCTTTTTAGGGGCAAAACTCATTTTTTATCAGTTACATTTCAATAGGTTTCATTTTCAATTTTTTCCCCTTCCACATTTGTTGATATATCCCCTTGCCTTAAAATTTTAATCCACAATTTTTAGTCCCACAGATGAATTGAAAGGTGCCAAAAAATATTTTATTTACGAAAATAAAAGA
>JAODAL010035951.1:0-42322 GCA_025379985.1 Phyllomedusa bahiana
TATTTTTTCAGAGCACTTTGATATTTTTCAATATTGCTCTCTCATCACAGATGTATAATTATTATCCCCTGATGAACCATATCTTGGGGAAACGCGTCGGGACTTATGTCTGTGTTCTTTATGTATGTTACTGTATAATTTAGTTAGTTAGGGTGAGTCGCCGAGAGGTGGGGTCGCTCTTTTCGGGGCGAGTGTTCTATCTGGATAGGACTAGTATAGTGATAGCGATAGTTCTTTTTCTAATATATGGTATATACTGGTCCTATGGGGCAACGGAGTCTACTGTGACAAGGTCTTCAGAACCGTGAGTTTTTGACCACATTTTTGACCACATTTTCCTCCCTCTTATAGGGCACTTCTCCCTGCTAATAGGTATTTGGTACAATGTCTTTTTTCCTGTGATTAGCTAGACATTGTCCACTTGCTTTTGTATTTAGGTACTGATATACACCGGGTACTTTATACATATACAGTTGCATATTTGTATAGTGGCTATATGTGTGAGGCCATTTTATATATAAAAGGATAATTATTTTAATGCATATCTATTAAAGATTATTGTTTTAGGAATTTCTTTTGATCTATGAGACGGTTTTCTATATTCCTATTATTATCTCTTTTTTCTGTGAGTTAATATAGGTCTGTAACCTAAAAGAACATTTCCCTTAAAAAGAATGGTAACACCTGCTGACCCGGATTCACTGGACCTGGACCAGACGGATGGCCCATGCACCCAATCATCCTCATATTTTTATAATTTATATTATGTTAAATGCCACATTCCTGTAAGAAAAATACGGTAGCCGTGAGACAAGATAAGTAGTTAAGGAGAGCAGGCCCTGAGGGAGACTCCTTTCAGCTCTGCCATGATGTGTACATAAAAAGGGTTGGGCGCTGCCTTCGGGGGAGGCAGGGCACATGAGGGGGTGCCTGTTTCAATAAGTGGCATCATCCTCCCCTCCCCACTTATTGGGAGGGAGAGGTGGCTCCTGCAAAGAGACAGTCTCAACACACTTTTTATGAGAGGATACTTCTGGTTGCCTCCCACTTTCCATCTCCTTGGACAGGCCGTTCACTTTCTGCCTCAATTTCCTAAAGACCAATTTCCTGGAGACCACCACTTGAAAAGACTCCTCCTCGTCCTCTAGTGGCCCAGATGTTAGAGGCTGGCCTTTACCCTTTGGTACCTTGCTCTTTTGGGCAGAGCTCTTCCCTTTTTGCTCAGCCTTAGTTTTAGCCTGCCTTCTCACCTTTGCATTAGCCGGAAGTGAGGTGTCCATTCCCTCTTCATCACTCTCTTCCTCAGAAGAAAGCTTACCTACATCCATTTCATGAGGATTCACGGACTGTAGCTCCTCTCCTTGAGGACGGGTAGTCCTGCTGGTTGCATCTCATGGCTCCTGTGGGGGTGCCTGGGGCTGCTTGTTCCTCCTGTTATGGGGACAAGATGAAGCCAAATGGTCAAAACCACTACAAATCTTGCACAACTCCTCACATTTCTCTTTTTCATGACCGTATTTCTTACATTTCCTGCAGTATAGCAGCATGTTGTTAAAATAAAGGTTGCCATTTGTCCATTCCCTACCTGTCGTTTTTATTGTAAAATGAGCCGGGGGCAGTAAAAATTGTCCTGGCTTTTGAGGGTCTGAATAACACGTTATACCTCCTGACCAAAATTAGTTGCACCGAAATACACTGAATGTTAGCCAGAAAGCTGAGAACCTAAATGTTTCTGTTTTTTCTTTAAAGTTGGTTCTTCTCATTGCAGAGGAAGATATCCTTTTATTAAAAGCATTACAGAGACCAATAACACAGAATGAATACATATACAATGAATTCAAATTTACATTAAATTGACATAAAAAATAAAATGACGTAAAATTTACCTAAACAAATATACATATAATCAAATAAAAGAATTCCAAGTACTATTCTGCCATATGTTGGACGTGGTGGTGCTTTGCTTCCGGTCTAAGAGATAGTACAAATACATTTCGCTAAAACAAAGCATTAAAACGCCTTTCTCTGGTAAAACGTTGTGTTTAAAATTTAGAATGTTCCTGGCCTTCTAGAATTCAGACTTCATGCAGTTTATAGTCTTCCATGCTATTACGGTTTGGGCCAGTATGGGACATTCTAACCGTCCATTTAACACAGTCTCATACATGCACGTCCTTAGGCCCTTCACTCGCTGCAGCAAAGAGATAATCTTTTTCCAGACATTTTTGCCAGAGCTGCAGTCCCAGAATAGATAGATGATGTTCTCTTCATCTGTACAAGTCTCTCTTGGGCAGGTTGCAGACCATACAAGACTTTGGAATGTCCTGCATGGAAGACAATGGTGAACACTGCTCCAGGCCAGGTCCTTATGGGAATTAAAAAGATAAAACACGTTAGTCAGTTTCCAAATAAAAACACAACGTTCCTCTCTAAAAGTCCCAATCTCAGCTGTTAGCTCAATATCTCTTAGACTAAAGTTTACCATTGTTTTTATCCTGGATATAACCTTGCAGTGCTTGGGTAGATTAAGCGCGTATAGCAGGGTCCTGATGACCTCGAACCACCCATGCTGTTGCATAACAAAACCAACATTATACCTCAACAGATAAGACCATGGGTAACGTTTTTGTAAAGTGTTAAAACAGTAACAAAAATACTTAATTAAAAGGAACCTTTTAAAATCTGGGAAGTCCTTCCCTCCCTTCATACTTGTTCTACAGACTTTAGCGCTTCTTAATTTCTCCATCTTTGAGCCCCAGAAGAATGTAAAACAGGCTTTTTTGATCTTTTTGAAGATGTTTGTAGGGGGAGGGAAAACAAGACTTAGATAGAGTAAAAGGGACAAAATTACCATTTTTAAAACAAGAACCTTACCCTCCATTGTTAGTTTCCTCAGGTTCCACATACACAGTTTCTTGTTTACCCTTTGTGCCACCAGGTCCCAAGCTGTTAACACCATAGTTGGATTAATTGAAGGAGACACTTGAAATGGTTACAAAGTCTGACGCCGATACCTGGATATCACTTAAGACCTTGGTCCCGATGCTCTTAAAATTATCTTTAAAACCTGAGGCGCAGCAGTAGAATTCAACCTGTCTCAGAGACTTCTGGAGTGATGGGATGTCCTGCATAAAACCATAACGTCTTCCATGTATCCCATTGCTTTGGCCTCCATTCTGCTCCCTCCAGGTAGAGGGACTCCGCATATAAGCTTGTCCCTTTTCAGCGAATACAGTAGAGGCTCTAGGGCGCATATAAAAAGCAGTTGGGACAAAGGACATCCCTGCTTCACTCCAGATTTTAAAATATCATTGTCTGTCTTAAAACCATTTACTAAAATCTTACTTGTGCAGCCATCATAGACAGCCATTAAAGACCTTAAAAAAGCCTCGGGTACAGCCATCTGCTCTAAAACCTGAAAAAGGTAAAAATCGGACACCCGATTGAAAGCCTTCTTGAAGTCCAGCGAGAGTATAGCGAGATTACTCTTTCTGCTTTTTGTATCCTGTATTGCATCATTGATAAAATTCAAGTTGTCCCATATACAGGGTGGGTCATTTATATGGATACACCTAAATAAAATGGGAATGATTGGTGATATTAACTTCCTGCTTTGTGGCACATTAGTATATGAGAGGGGGAAAACTTTTCAAGATGGGTGTTGCCCATAGGTGCCATTTGAAGTGGCCATTTTGGATCCAACTTTATTTTTTCCAATGGGAAGAGGGTCATGTAACACATCTTATTGAGAATTTCACAAGAAAAACAATTATGTTCTTCGTGTTAACATAACTTTATACTTTCATGAGTTATTTACAAGTTTATGACCACTTATAAAATGTGTTCAAAGTGCTACCTATTTATTGGATTGTCAATGCAACCCTCTTCTCCCACTCTTGACACACTGATAGCAACACCACAGAAGAAATGCTAGCACAGGCTTCCAGTATCCATTGTTTCAGATCCTGCACATCTCGTATTTTCACAGCATAGACAATTGCCTTCAGATGACCCCAAAGATAAAAGTCTAAGGGGGGGCATGGCTGAACATGGCGGCGTGAGGACGCATGATTAAGAGCTCCTCTTCATCAGCGCAATTATCCTGCTGGAATAACAGCCTTCAAGATGGGCAAAGCCACTAAAAGAATGAAAAACAAACCTGCTTTTCATCCTCCTTCTCCGCAGCAAGGAATCGGTGCCTTCTTCACCTGCTCAGCTGCGGTGGTTGGGGCCGGGGATGTGAGCGGGAACGCAGCTGTCCCCCATGGCTGCGCATCCAGGAACTCCCGCGCTTCCTCCGCAGCCCGCGCGGCAGCACCGACACCAGACGCGATCTCCCCGTCAGTTGCGGGCACTCGCGCTTCATCCTGGTCGGTGGACCCGCTTGTTCCTGCAGGCCTGAGGGCTGAAGACACCCCGCAAAGGCTCCCTGTGGCTCACCACGTGGAAGGACCCGGCGGCCATCTTCTGGAGCGAGTAGGAATCTCTGCGGGTCTCTTAACCTCTCCACGGCCCCTGGAGAAAAGTCCCTCTGAGGGCTGGGCATGTACCCCGCGGGTTCAGTCTGCTCCCATGCCCTTATCTCTTCCCCTGGACATCTGCAGGAGCCCGGCTGCAAAACAGAGGGGGCCTGCGGAGACAGCCATCTCACCTTCCTGCTCCTCACAATTAACCCCTTCCACACCGCAGCAAAGGGATATTTATCTACCTGGTAAAGCCCTCTCTCCCCTCACCTTGGGGGCACTAGGCCAGTCTCCCCTTCAGCTGCACCCAGCAGCATCTAACAGGGCTGGAGAGCACTGCACCTCTACCAGGGGCCTCATCACCTCAAGTAGGCAACCCGACACCTAGGCCACCAGCTCAGGGGTCTCCATTTATTTCTCCACCCCGAGCAGTGGGGTCCCAATACTTGCAACAGGTTTATTGCCTTCCTCTGATTCTCAACGGGGTCCCCCGCAGCAACAAGTCGGTGCTCTGCAATTACATATCCCGAAAGTGGGATCCCCGCCAAGGTAAAACCCACAAGCTGGAATTTTATTATTTCCAACTCCACAAGTGGGAACCCTGCACCTACAAAACCCGCAAGCAGGATCACTGCAATAACAAAACCTGCAAACAGGGGCAATGCAAATACAAAACCCGCACGCAGGGACACTGCAATTACAAAACCCACAACCAGGACTTGCAATTACTAACCCCGCAACCGGGACTCGCAATTACAAACACCCGCAACCAGGGACTCTGCAATTACAAAACCTGCAACCAGGGACTCCGCAATTACAAAACCCGCAACCAGGGACTCTTCAAGTACAAGACCCGCAAGCAGGGACTCTGCAAGTACAAAACCCTAAAGCAGGGACTCTGCAAGTACAAAACCCACAAGCAGGGACTCTGAATCTACAAGACCCTCAAGCAGGGATGCTGCAACTACATATCCCGCAAGCAGGGACTCTGCAATTACAAATCCCGCAAGCAGGGACTCTGCATCTCCAAAATCCGCATGCAGGGCCATTGCAATTACTGAACCCGCAAGCAGGGACTCTGAATCTACAAGACCCTCAAGCAGGATGGGTGCAACTACAAAACCCGCAAACAGGGACACTGCAATTACAAATCCCACAGGCAGGGACTCTGCAATCACAAGCACCGCTAGCGGGGCTCCCACAGCCACACCGTACACCGGTGGGATCCCTACAATTACAGAGTTCCACAGCGGAGACCCTGCAATCTCAAACCTCACAAGCTGACACCCTGGATTCCTCACAACTACCTGTGGGACCTACGCAATCCACCAGCCCGCACATAGAAAATGCGCAATTGCAGTCCTCTCGGAGTGCTCCCACACAATTACCCTTGCAAAAGCCGGCTTTCTCTACAGCATGGCATAACATCCAAACCCCAGGAGGGGGAACATCACCACCATGGTCCTCAGGCTCTTCGTGGGGTGAACCCCCTTATCTGCTATAGCCCAGTGGTGTCCTCTTGGTCCCTTCCCCTCTGCCCCCCTCTCCCCATCTTCCCCAACCAGGCTGCAATATTACTCCTGGAGCGACCGCCGATGTGATCCCCTCACAACCATACAGCCTTGACAGGACTCCTCCGATCCTCAGACCCTCAACATTGTATCCTCCCACCACCTGCTCCCCTCCGAGGCCTTGCACAACCTCACATCCCCCGACTGCTGCTGCCCCACTGGGGGATGATGATAGGCCAGTGTTGCTGTCGGATCTTCGCAAGTTAATACACGATCTGCCGACCAAGTCCGACATCTCCTCCATAGTCAAACGGGCCATGGACGAATGCAAGCAGGAGTTTGCACAATTTCGCGCTGATTTGAAAACCGTTTCTTCCAAAGTAGATGCCCTAGAACAAGCACAAGTCTCCTCGAAGGCCTCCATTCGGTCTCTCCAATCTACCTCTCAGTGCCATTCTCAGCAGCTCTTCGCGTTACAGCAACAACTGGATGACATTGAAAATAGAAGTAGACGCAACAACTTGAGAATCCGAGGATTACCCGAATCGGTGGCTCCTGCTGATCTTTAAACGCTTTTTTTGACCTCTATCTCAACGAGCTGCTGGGCAGGTGCCCAATGCCCACATTGAAATTGATAGGGCACTTTAGAGCCGTACTACCAGCAGCCCTTGCCCCCGCCCGGCCCCGAGATGTCATCTACCGGATACATTTCTATGCCATCAAGGAAGATATCCTACGGCAGGCTAGGCAGCGTCGCAAACTCCTATACAAAGACTCTCCAATCTTACTACTGCAGGACTTTTCCAGACACACGCTAGCACAGCGGGCGGCCCTGAAGCCCATTATGGAGGTCCTAAAGGATAGAGGTATCCTATATAGATGGGGATTTCCTTTTTCCCTGATGGTACGCAAGGGTGACAAAACCATTGTTCTCAGGTCTTCAACAGACATCCCAGAATTATTAAAAGAAATGGACATTGCGGGGGTAACTCTCCCTCCCTTGCCGTCGATGTCGTCTTTCTCCTCCAAAGGTCCTCATCAGGAAGGTCCCCGTCCCGCTGGTCTAACCCCAGAGGATCTCGTCGGCGCCAGAGAAATCGTTCCAATTCTTCCTCTCTCTCCAACCCGGGTTGACAAGAGTGCTTTGAGGAACTTCCCCTTTATTTTTCTCTCTTCCAGTCATCAGTTGGGACTGGTTGTTGGGGTGATACTCCTTGTTTTCCTCTCCCCACATTGCTTGGGAGTCACACACAGTTATAGATTGGGGAAAGCCTAGGGTTTGGGCCTTATCTGGTCATTAAGACCCTCATACTGCCAATTTGCTTTGTTAGGCAGAACTTTCTGTTTAGGTTTGTTACTCATTGTCTTTGCTGTGGTTCCGCAAGACAGCATGCATTACGGGCCTTTGGGGGCCTGCCCCCTGTTGTAGCCTTACGCGGGCCACCGGCGGCCGCTGCGCCGCTGCGTTCTATATAGCTATGCCCGATGTATGGTGTCATGCGAAACATAGCCCCATGCTGGTTCCAGCACCTATATTCTCCTGTCAAATTGGAGCTCAATTTGTGTGTATGCAATGCTTATTTACTATGTTCCCCCAATAGGGCCAGGTCCCGCGGTGGCCTTGATTGGGCTTCCGGGACCCACGACTTTCCTAGTCCTATTTCTAGCCTTTATCACCGACGTTGTAATTAATTACTGTTCTAATATCTCTCCGCCATACTTAGTCTGAGTTTCTTGGTTTTTTTCTTTCTCCCATATTCCCTCCCCCTTCTTCCCTTCCTCTTTCCTTAGGGCGGGGGCGTGCCTGGCGATCCTTCCTGGCTGCCTTGACACCAGATCATCAGCTCCATTGCCCATGCCATGGCGGAACTGACCTTTGCCTCCTTCAACGCGAAGGGCTTAAACACTTCAGAGAAGAGGGCACAGATACTCTAACAATTCCATCGACGTAAGGTACAAATAATTTGCTTCCAAGAAACACATTTCAAATCAGGCCACTCCCCCCTAATACGCAACAAATATTACACTCATTGGCACTTTGCCAACTGTCAGGAGTCCAGGTCCAGGGGGGTCGCCATTGCGATTCACAAATCGCTTGCTCACCAGGTTACTGACTGTCAGGTAGACCCCCATGCACGGTATCTTATTCTCTCCCTCACGATTGCAGGCCAAGCCTTTACCCTCATTAACGCCTACGCACCTAACTCGGGCCAGGCCTCTTTCTTCCAAACCCTCCTCGATAAGACACTTCTGGTCCCTAAAGGGCACGTCGTCTGTTGTGGAGACTTCAATCTCACCCTGGACCCGACACTTGACAATTCCTCCGGGAAATCCTCCATACCATATCGCTCCAGCAAATTAGTTAAAAAAGCCCTTAGGCAACTCCAGCTGTGTGATGCCTGGAGAATTCAACATCCTGGGGACAGGGACTATAGTTTCTATTCCACGCCCCACGCCTCATACAGCCAGCTGGATTATGTCATGCTTCCACACGACATTCTCCCGTGGCTACTCTCTACATCCATCGGCAGCATCTTATGGTCCGACCACGCCCCAGTGTACTGCTCTCTCTCTGTTCCGGCGCTGACCAGGCCAATATGGTCTTGGAGACTTAATGAATCTCTCCTGTTGGACTCCGTGTGTGTCTTGGACTTCCAGAAAACCATAGAGCACTTCTCCATGGACCACTCGCGGAACACAACCTCCCCAATTCTGCAGTGGGAGGCGCTTAAATGTGTTGTAAGAGGAGTTCTGATTAGGCATGGTTCGCGTCTGAAGAGGGAGAGAGCATACAAGCTTAAATGTGCCTTACAAAAAATTGAAGCTCTTGAGATTGAGCACAAGCGGGCCCTCTCAGCGGAGATCCTCCGAGACCTCCAGGCCACCAGATCTGAAGTGAAGGGTCTTCTGGAATCTTCTTGGAGACGCTACCTGCAAGTTGGCAGGAGTCGTTTCTACGAATATGGAAATAAAAGTGGCAGAATTCTCGCTAGGGCTCTTCGCAGTCAGGTTGATCGCTCTCATATCTCAAGTATCAAAAACCCAAAAGCTTCTTTGGTTCCCACCACCAAGGAAATCAGCGCATCTTTTCTCTCCCTTTACTCGGACCTCTATAATCTCCCTGACCCTGCTATCCCCTCCCCCAGCTCTCCCCCGAATCCATTCTCAGATCGCCTTTCCCCTGATACCATTTCGACACTGGAGACTCCCTTCACCCCCCAAGAGCTCGACTTGGCTATTAAAAACCTGCCTGGTGGGAAGAGCACCAGGCCAGACGGCTTCACCAGTAAATTCTTTAAAATTTTCCAAGACATCCTCTCCCCAGTACTGCTTAAAGCCTTTAAGTGTATTTCGGAAGGAACCCCCTTCCCCACCCAATTCACTTTAGCCCACATCGCGGTCATCCCGAAGCCGGACAAGGATCCCACGGTCTGTGGTAGCTATCGGCCAATATCGCTGCTCAATGTTGACATTAAACTCTACGCTAAGCTTATAGCTAGCAGACTGACCCCTCTCTTGTCAGCTCTGTTCCACCCTGACCCAGTGAGCTTTGTCCCGGGCAGGGAAGCCCCTCGAAAATACCCTCAAAACCCTAGCCTTAATCCAGTATGCCCGCCGACACAATATTCCACTGATGGTCCTATCATTAGATGCCGAAAAGGCTTTTGATAGGATTGCCTGGCCCTCCTTACTGCAAACGCTCCACCAATTAGGACTTGGCCCCAACCTCATCTCTAAAATTATGGCACTTTACCACTCTCCCACCACCAAAATCAAACTTAATGGCTCTCTTTCCGATGTCCTCCACATTCGCAACGGTACGCGGCAAGGGTGTCCCCTATCTCCCCTCCTCTATTTTCTTATTATGGAGAGGTTGATGGCTGCGATCCGCGCCAACCCGGACATCACAGGTATAAGCATTGGTAACCGTACCTATAAGTGCTCTGCATTTGCAGATGACCTCTTGGTCTTTGTCACTAACCCCCACATCTCAATGTCCTCCCTGATGTCTGAGTTGACGAGGTTCAGTCAGTGGTCTAATTTCAAAATTAATGTTGCGAAATCTGAAGCCTTAAGTATAGGTTTAGCCCTGGCCGTATTAGCTGGGTTAAAATCCAACTACCCTTTTATGTGGCTGTCAGATGGGATCTCCTACTTGGGAATAAGAATTCCGCCGGACCTGTCCAAAGTGGTGTCCTCTAATTTTGAGCCCCTGCTCCGAAATATCATAAGAGATTTAGACTCCTGAAATAAACGTGAGTTCTCGTGGTTCGGTAGAGTTAATATTCTCAAGATGACGATCTTACCCAGCCTTCTCTACCTTATCCAGACCATCCCTGCTTATATCCCTCCCCCTTTCTGGAAGCGTCTGCAATGAGCTTTTACGGTCTTTGTCTGGTCAGGCAAGCGTCCCAGATTATCCTACTCTACATTCACCAGAGGCAAGGAACAAGGGGGTTTGGGTCTTCCTGACTGCAGAAGATACTACCTGGCTGCCACTTTCTCCCGTGTCTTAGACTTGGTATGTCCCGTGAGCGACAAGCTGTGGGTTCAGCTGGCCCGGGACGTTTGTCCATTGGCCCTGGCCTCCCTGCCCTGGATCTGGACTCCTTCCTTAGCTGACAAATTCCCAACTACATTCTTCTTACGGCACACCCTTTCCATAACCCTCTCATATAGGTCCGGTTGTAACTTAATTGATAGGAAGGGTCCTCTTCTCCCCATCTCCTACAACCCAGCATTTCCCCCGGGGATGTCTCCTGGAATTTTTACAGGAAGCTCCAAACTGAAACCACTGCAGTTCTACAACATTTTACATGAGGCGAGGTTTCCGTCCTTTAAGTCCCTTCCAGATAATTTACGCTCCACCCCTAACGCGCACTTCAATTTCGCACAACTTCGACACTACTTCGATTCCATTAAGCGAGTGGTGAACTTTAATCGGCCTCTATCTCCATTCGTGCAGCTGTGTCTGCTTGAAAAGCCCCGAGACATTCCATCTCTTGCTTATACAAAGAGTTAGCTTCTTTACAGCACTCCTCATTGCCACCATATTGTGCGGCCTGGGAATCTGAACTGGGTACCTGTTTCTCTACCTCCCAATGGACTAATTGTTTTAGACTCACCCATAAAGCTGTCATTGCCTCCAAGTTCCAGGAGACGTGTTTCAAGATATTGTCCCGATGGTACAGGGTCCCTTCCGCACTACATAAATGGTACCCATCTGTGCCTGATACTTGTTGGCGTTGTGGGGGTGCGGTGGGCACCATGTCTCATATATGGTGGGATTGTCCTTCACTTCGGGGCTTTTGGGAGGGGGTCTGCAGAGCAATTCAGGAACTCACAGATGTACGGCTACCTTGTTCCCCCGAAGCCTCCTTGCTGTTTATGTTCGATGTCAGGATCCCAGCCTATAAAAAATCTCTGTTGTGTCACCTCCTGCAGGCGGCTAAAACAGTGATACCCCGTCACTGGAAATCTACGAGTCCACCCACTATTGATGAAAGGATTGGGGAGATTTCGCATATACATCGAATGGAGGAGCTAGTAGCTCATACCCCGGCACAACCTGAAATTGTGTCCAAAACCTGGTTTCATTGGCTCTCTTTCCAATCCACACCACTTTTCCATACGCTCACTACCTGATGTGATATCTTTCTCTGCCCACTGCCTCCTAATTATGGTTGCACTTCGCGTTGAACCACAAATCGCATCTTGCACTACATCATCTCATTCTGGGGTCTCGTCTGCTGGTGTATGGGACGCCGGGTTCTGTCCTCGTCCGCAATCCCCTCCCCTTTTTTCCTGTCTTTCCCTCCCCCCCAGGTTCCCCCTTTTATTTTGTCTATTCTCATGATATACACTGTTCGTTACACCGTGGTCTCAGCAGCTTATAATGTACGCTATGATATATTATATCTTTATATGATATGTACTATTCTTTCCTGTTTGGCCGACTAGGCCTATTGTCCTTTACAAACCTTTTGTGCATCTCATTGCATATTATGTTTTGTACCTTATCTGCTGTATTCTCTTAATAAAGCTTTTGAATCGAAAAAAAAAAAAAAAGTCTAAGGGAGTCAGATCGGGAAACCTTGGTGGCCATTCAACTGGCCCACGACGACCAATCCACTTTCCAGGAAACTGTTCATGCTCGGACCTGACATCCATATTGTGGTGGTGCACCATCTTGCTGGAAAAGCTCAGGGAATGTGTCATCTTCAGTGCATAAAGAGGGCAACACATCATCATGTAGCAATTTCAGATATCCAGTGGCATTGAGGTTTCTATTGTTGAAGAATGTCCCCACTATCTTTGTACCCCATATACCACACCATACCATAAAGTTTCTGTCCCAACAGTCTTGGAGGGATCTATTCACTGTGGGTTAGTGTCAGACCAATAGCGGTGGTTTTGTTTGTTAACTTCACCATTCACAAAAAAATTTGCCTCATCGCTGAACATTATGTTCTGTGTAAACTGAGGGCCCTGTTCCAATTTTTGTTTTGCCCATTCTGTAAATTCAGTGCGCCGATCTGGGTCATCCTCATTGAGATGCTGCAGCAGCTGGATTTTGTAAGGGTGTCATTTGTGAGTAGCTAACATCCGCCAAAGGGATGTTTTCGACTGATGACACTCTCCAGTGACATGCGGCGAGTGCTATGCTGTGGGCTCTTGCTGAATGAAGAAAAGACAGCAACTTCATTTGTGACAGTTTTCTTGCATCCACATTTTGGCAAATACAACATTGAACCTGTTTCACAAAATTTGGCAAGCAGTTTGTAGCATGGGAGATGGGTGGTCTTGTAGGGTGTCTTGCATTGAAATCTTCTGCAATAACCCGGTTACTGCATTCACCAGACATCAACACAATGTTTATAGGCTCCTCACGTGTTAACCTCTGCAACATGTCAATGGCTGTAAACAAAGAGAATCTTGTAAATAACTCATGAAAGAATAAAGTTACGTTAAAACCAAGAACGCCATTGTTTTTCTTGTGAAATTCTCAATAAGATGTGTTACATGACCCTCTTCCCATTGGAAAAAATAAAATTGGATCCAAAATGACTGAATTCAAAATGGTCACCATGGTCAACACCCATCTTGAAAAGTTTCCCCCCTCTCATATACTAATGTGCCACAAACAGGAAGTTGATATCACCAATCATTCCCATTTTATTTAGGTGTATCCATAAAAATGGCCCACCATGTACTTCTCCCAGGCAGGGGCATAGCTATAGGGGGTGCAGAGGCAGCAGTGGCTACCAGGCCCTGTAGACTGAGGGAACCCAAAAGCTCTTATGCCACATAAGGAGAAAGCAGCATTGTAAGCAGCACATCGTAGCTGGGGGGCCCATTTCACTTTTTGCACTAGGGCCCAGAGACTTCAAGTTACGCCTCTGCTCCCAAGTGCTCCACAAACCTGGTCTATGTGAATGACCTTGTGGATAACCTCTTTTATACAGTTTGCGCATACCTTGGCCATTACTTTGCAATCACAGTTCAGAAGAGCTATTGGTCTTCAATTCTTTATATCGGACTTGTCCCCTTTTTTATATAGCAAGGAGATCTCACCCTTCCCCGATATGTTTGGAAGTACCCTTGAGTTAAAAACCTCGCTAAAAAGGGAGAAAAAGTCGTCCTTTAAAAGGCTATAAACTTGACATAAAACTCGATGGATATACCATCCAGCCCAGGTACTTTACCTGTGTTAAAACTTTTTGTTTTAAAACCTTCGTCTCTGTCAGCTGCTCCAGTAAAACCCACTGGGAGGCGAAATCTAAAGTGGCTATAATCTCCTTCAATCAATCTGCTAAAAAACAATGATCCACAGGTTTTACGTTAAAAAGTTCAGAATAAAACTCATGCACCTTCTTTAAAAGACCCTCCACATCGGTGATATCATCTAGCTCATCTATGGAGCTGTGTTTGTTGTCTATTTCTTGAAGAAATACCTGTAGCGCTTCTCTTTCTTTTGTATGTGCTTGATTCTTGAATGAAAGACGATTTCCTTTCCTCTCTGCTTCAGGCATTGCGCAATCTCTTTTTCCACAGACACCATATCTGCCGTTACTTCTATACCATTATTAAGTAACTTGTACAGGGTCTGCAGGCGAATGTCCAGGTTATCAAAAAGGAGCTTTCATTCTCTCTCCTTCTCTTTGTTCTTTTTGATAGAAAAAAACTTTTATTTTTTTCTTAATTTTCTCCCACCAATCACTTATATCAATGCCTGGTCTTCTCACTCACAAGTATTTATTATAAAAATCAATAAATTCTGCTCTAACCTGGCATTTACTAAAATCCCCCTTTACATAAAAGGATAATGCATTATAGTCCGATAAAACATTGGTTAAGACTTCGCTCCAAGCTGCTTTTAGACATCTGTCAGTTTGAGGTCACCTATAGTGTTGAGCAATTTAATCGAGAAAAGTTAATATCTGTCATGGCGCGCGGCGCTGCAGCTCGCCGCGGCCGTCCCCCTGTGCGCACGGGGTCCGGCACAGGTGCTGCGGCTGCCCGCAGCCGTGGTCCTTCTGCTCTAGGGCTGGAAACCCCGTACTTACCATTCCCCGCTCCTGTCTCCAGCTCTGACAGCCGCCGCGCGCATAATCCCTGCTTAAGTCGCGCGCGCGACGGCTGGTCCGGATTTAAAGGGCCAGTGCGCCTTTAATTGGTTAATTGACGGCCGCTGGTCCTATATATGGTAGACGTCCCTAGCACTCGCTGCCAGTCTGTTGGTGTGTTTTGGAGCGTTTAGAGTGTGTTGAGTTCAGTCTTGATTTCCCGTGTACCAGTCCGCCTGCTTACGTTTCCTGACCTTGCCTGTTTGCCGCCTGCCCTGACCGTCTGCCTGCCTCTGACCACGAACCTCTGCCGCCTGCCCTGACCTTCTGCCTGTCCCCAACTACGCCTCCGGATTACGATTTTGCACCACGCTGTACCCCGGCCGCCATCGCAAGCAAGTCACGTCAGGGGTAACGACCTGGTAGCCTCACGCCGCAGCAAGTCCATCCCGCTTTGCGGTGGGCTCTGGTGAAAACCGGGGGCTACTTAGACTCCGTTCCCTGGCGTGGCTTAGCTATCATCGCTTGCGTTGGTCCAGCGGATCCACTCCTCCGTTACAATATCGAGTTGATTTTTATGTTTTCCTCAATCTCGATCCAATTTTTCCCAGAAAAAGACTTGTGATCGCGCCATTTTCGCTGCTTCATGTACTTTTGGTTTCTTGGAGAAAATTGCATTCCATGGCCAACAGTTTATTGATTCTGTGTTGGGGGGACAGCCAGTGTTCAAGACACTGTTAAAAAATCTGCTCTCCAAAGAAATCGCTTTGATATACTAGTTTCTTGCAGAAAATTTCATTCCATGTCAAAAGTTTATTGATCCTGTTTTGGGGGGACAGCCGGTGTACAAGACACTGTTAGGAAATCTGCTCTCAAAAGAAATTGCTTTGATATACAGGTTTCTTGCAGAAAATTTTATTCCATGCCCAAAAGTTTATTGATCCTGTTTTGGGAGGACAGCCAGTGTGCAAGACACCGTTCTTCCATAAGACCCCATTTCACAGATATTCCATAGAAAAAAATCTGTTTATAATCCTATTTGCCAGTTGGAAATTATAGGGATTTAAGAACACTTGTGATTTGCTGTCTTTGGAGTACAGTTCTTCAATAAGAGATTGTGAACAAATCTTGACCTTTTTAATATTTATATTTTTGAACATGAAGCGAACTAGAGGTGGTAAGCGAACAAGGAGGGGCATAGAACGTGGAGTTAGAGGTATGAGACAAGATGCTCCTTCCAGTGCTCCGGACAACACACAAGCGAGCATATTGTCAGTTGCAGGACTGTCAGACCTTTCATCGCTTGGTCGGCTCCCTATGAATCTCAGTACTGAAGAGCATCGCCAATCTGTTCTTCAGTGGTTAACACAACATGCATTCAGCGGTTTTACCTCCTCGTCCTCTCAGTCATGGCCACAAATGGTGTCATCATGATCGTCATCATCAGTCCAACCTGAAGCAAACACAGCCCAAATGTCACCCAATGTACCGACCGCTCCAGATAATCCATATTCTGAAGAGCTCCTTGATGACACAATGTGGTTGGGGTCAGAAGGCATTTCAAAAGATCCAGGGGCCAAAGAGTATGATTTAGTCTGCTTTGACGCCCAATCACTGATGCCCTTAGAGGAGGAGAAGGAAACTGGTCAGTCGGCAGAAATGCAGAGCGGTCAGCAATGCCTCTCAGTGCCTGTGGCTTCTAGTCTGCAGCTTCAGGATGTAGACTGTCAGGAAGAGGAAGTCACCTGTGATGATGATGACATTGCGGATCCAACGTGGTCTTTTGAGCAGAAGCTGGCGAGCGCATCATCAGCGGAGAAGGAGGATGATGGGGTCGCACAAGTCCGCTGACATTAATCCGCCAGACATAATCAGTGGTGGCAGCGGGAACACCGCTACTAGGTTTTCACCATCGAAGAGGTCCAGGACCTTTGAAGCCTGGGCCTTTTTCAATCAAGCCTCAGATTCGCCGACCAACGTCATATGCTGGATTTGCCGTCAAAACGTCAGTAGAGGAAAGAATTTAAAGAGTTTAACCACCACAAACATGAACAGGCACATGCATGTAAACAATGAATTGATGTGGAGGAGTCACTTGGAGAAAAAAGGCCACACCGGTCCTAAGCTTCCAAGTTCCAACCACTGTGACATCCTCTGTCTCCTCCTCCTATGACACTTCCAAGACCAAGCGGTCCTCTGCTGCCCATGTGCCGGAGCAACATAAGCAAGCACCAGTCCCAGACACTGTCGGCCGATTCCCACCGCCACCACCAGAGACACAGCCTACCTCTTCTCCTTCCACCAGTTTGACCTGAACGCCATACAACGGCCAGACTGGCATCCAGCCTTCTGTGTACCAGGTGTGGGAGCATAAGAAACGCTTTCACACCACCATCCCAAAGCCAAAAGCCTGAATGTTGGCATTGCCAGGCTGTTGGCCTTGAAAATGTTGCCTTTCCACCTGGTGGACACAGATGGGTTCCGCAATGTTAGGGCCCTGGCGTGTCCCCAATATCAGGCATTTCTTTGCCAGAAAAGTTGTCCCTTCCCTGGCCAGTCATGTGGCAGAAAAGATCTCCAGCGCATTGGCTGCATCTGTTTCCACCAAAGTCCATCTCACTACAGACACATGGACTAATAAGCACGGTCAAGGGCGTTACATATCAGTGACTGCTCCTTGGTTGAGTTGGGTGGATGACAGTGCCTCTGGTGATGATGGTTGGTCTCGGGCTTAGCGGACACTCTTCCACACTGCTGGAATGGTGCAGAGTCCAGATCCCAAACCTCCATGGGTAGCATCACATGCTAAGAGAAAACAGGCCGTTCTGAAATTAATGTGTCTTGGAGACTGTCAACACACAGGTTAAGAGCTGTGGACGGCTCTGTGCACTCAGACCGACCAGTGGCTGGATGCTAAGAACCTGGCATCAGGCAAGGTGGTGTGTGACAATGGGAAAATTCTCCTTGCTGCCCTTAAGATCGGTAGACTAACGCACATCCCTTGCAAGGCACATGTCATGAGCCTGGTTGTGCAGAAATTTCTAAAGCGCTATCCGGGTCTTGACTGTCTGCTGAGGGAGGCTCAAGATCTTAGTTCACACTTCCTGTGTTCGCACCCTGCTTCAGCATGCTGGCAGTGTTGCAGCGTCATCTGGGCCTCCCTGACAACTGTCTCATTGTTGATGTGGCAACATGCTGGAATTCCACCCTCCATATGCTCCAGCGATTGTGGCAGCAGCGTAATGCCATTATGCAGTATAAAGTGTCACATAGCCTGACAATCAGTGGTGCGGACCTCGGTGTGTTCAGCCATAGAGAGTGGAGGCAGGTGAAGGATCCCTGTATCATTCTTGACAGTTTTGAAGACGCCAGCAAAATGGTCAATCAGGACGATGGCATTGTCAGCATGACCATTGTGGTCATATTTTTACTGGAACAAGTGTTAGACACTCTGCGACAATGTCAGGTGTAGAATTATCTTTTTTGTTCTACTCCTATTCAATTAATTGTCTCTGTCCAAATTAGGTGAAAACAACTGTTAACAGTTGAGAGCTTAAGAAATACACGCCTCACAGGTTTATCTGATGCATAGATCTGTTTATTATCAGGAAGTTACAGCTTGATATACCTTTGATATGTATTAAGAATCAAATGATTATTTTATCATAATATGATTGGCTAATTGGCTGTTGCTAAGGCAATTATGATTGAAACCACAGAGCAGGATATATAGAAATGTAACGGTTTCCTTCTTTCAATCTGCGCAGTATAACTGGCCGCTGGCTGATATTCTTTCTGCATCATTCAAAAGAGGAACTTCTGAAGGTCTTGTTTTCTTGCTGTAAGCAGTGCTGTTGTTCCAAGCAAAGCAGTCTGGCACAATATCTGGTGAGCTTGATAAGGATGCAATAATAGAACAGATTATATTGTTTTCCATTAAATCATCAACTTGACAGCAGCAGGTCCCAGCAGTGATGGAGGAGGCAGACACAGAGTCTTACTCACCGTCGGATGTAGAAGTCCCGACTGTTTCCCAAATTTATAGGTCTTCCTTAGGCGGTAGTTCGAGGTCCAGGACTGGTGCAGGATGACATTTTAGCTAACAGAGTACAGCGCCTGAGGCTAGCCAGGGCTGTGGTGACGTTCAGGATGAGGAAGTGGAGGAGGATGATGAGGCAGGAATGGACACCGATTGTACTGATTTCCCTTCAGTGGTAAGAGGTTGGCATAGATTTCAGGAGGAGGAGGAAGAGGAGGAAGATCTGTTTAGTGCCCTTCGACACCAAGGCTTGGGAGATCCTGATAGCATCTCACACATGAGGGCTTGGATTCTACATTACCTGCAACATGATCCACGCATCAAGGCAATAAGAATGAACAGCGGTTACTGGGTGGCCACCCTCCTTGATGCACGTTGCAAATCAAAAGGCAGCAATTTCCTTACACCCACACAAATTGACAGTAGAATGAAGGAATTTGAGACTGTGCTCATTGACCAACTCGAAGCATCTGTTGCATCTTTTTCACATTCTAATATCACGGTGGAACAACGTCAGCAACGCGGCAACAGTAGAATGTCAAGTAGCCGTAGCAGCAGCATCAGCAGCAGGCAGTGTGGCCAAAGCCTACTGGGTGACATGTGGCAATCGCTTTCTGCAACCTCAGCAACACCTATAAGGCAGAGCATCATTCAGACACACAGAGTCCGCCTTAAGACCATGATCCATGACTGCCTGCGACTCAAAAATGATGTGTTTGGATTTGGTCCAGACCCAATCGACTTCTGGGTGTCCAAATTGGATGAATGGCCTGAGCTTGCTCGGCAAGCCATAGAAGTTTTATCCTACCCAGCAGTCTTGGAACGCACCTTCAGCACAGCTGGCGGGGTGATAACGTATCCATCTTTCCCCTGAGAATGTGGATCATTTGACCTTTATCAAAATGAATCAAGCGTGGATCTCTGATGATTTTGTTGCCACGGTTGCCGATGTCACCAACTAATAAACTATAGCACGTCTTCTTCGCAATGTGAAACACACATTCTACAATGAAAAGAATCAATGGTCTTATTGAAAAAATCTTATTTAAAATACTAATTTCTTCACGCAAATTTTATTCTGAGTTTCCAAAAGGTCATTTTTGCTGGTTTTGGGGTCATGCCACTGTAAAAGATACCGTTAGTAAAGGTCCTATTGAAAAAAAACTTATTCCAAATACTCATTTCATCTTGCTAATTTTATTCTGAGTGTCCATAAATTCATTTTTGCTGGTTTTGGGGTCAGACTACTGTAAAAGGGGTGCCATGGGTGCCAATAGGGCAGTGCTACTATTAGGGGCCCTAATCAAAAAGGGGCCCAGTGATATGTTAAAAATAGGAACTAGTTATGGGTGGGAGCCCCATTTTATTTATCCTGAAATGGATAATAGCTGACTGACGGCAGCCCTGGCTACCACTGCACCCCCTATAACTATGGGCCTGCCAGCTGAACCTCCATGTTCCTCGTTGGGATGTTCTTGCTGCCACCACATATATGACATGTTCTTGGGCCCTGGTGAAAAAAAGGGATGGGGGGCTCCTGTCAGTTACCATATGACATTTCCAATACGGGTGTCTTCTTATGTGTCAAAGGGATCCCGTAGAAGCTGCTACCACTGTACCTGCTATAGCTATGCAGTCCTCATCTTTTCAGTTCCTTGCTGCAGTTTTGTGGGGACAGCCAGTGTCCAAGACACCGTTCTTCCATACGACCTCATTTCACAGATATTCCATAGAAAAATTTATATTTCTACTCCTATTTGCCAGTTGCAAAGCATAGGCAGTTAAGAACACTTTTGATTTGCTGTCAGGGTTCATCCATACGAACCCATATCACAGATATTACATAGAAAATAATTCTTTTTCTAATCCTCGTTGCCAATTATAGGGATTCAAGATCACTTTTGATGTGCTGTCTTGCTGTCATGGTTCTTCCATAAGACTCCATTTCACAGTTATTCCATAGAAAAAATTATATTTCTAATCCTAGTTTTCAGTTGGAAATTATAGGGATTTAAGAATACTTGTGACTTTCTGTCTTTGGAGTACAGTTATTCAATAAGAGACTGTGAACAAATCTTGACCTTTTCAATATTTATATTTTTGAACATGGAGCAAACTAGAAGTGGTAAGCGAGCAAGGAGGGGTGTAGGACGTGGAGCTAGAGGTACGAGACAAGGCACTCCTTCCAGTGTTCAAGACAGCACACAAGCGAGCACATTGTCAGTCGTAGAACCATCAGGCCTGTCATCGCTTGGTCGGTTCCCTTTACGTCTCATTCCTGAAGAGTGGCGCCAATCTATTCTTCAGTGGTTAACACATCCTGCATCCAGCGGTTTTAATTCCTCTCAGTCACAGCCACAAATATCGTCCTCATCATCATCACTCCAACCTTAAGGCCAAATGTCACCTAATATACAGACCACTCCAGATAATTCCTATTCTGAAGAGCTCTTTGATGACACATTGCGGTTGAGTTCAGAAGGCATATCAAAAGATCAACAGGCCCAAGAGGATGATTTTGTCTGCTCTGACACCCAATCGCTGATGCCCTCAGAGGAGGAGAAGGAAGCTGGTCCCTCTCTTTCTGCTGGACTCGCCATCTTTAAGGTGCAAAAATGACGAACAAAAGAGACAAAAGAAGTAGAACCTGGTATATGTTCTCCAGACCCTTCCGTAAACATGGAGTTGTGCCTTTGTCAACATACTTGTGCATCTACAAGAAGGGCAACATTGTGTACATTAAGGGTATGGTCACCATACAAAAAGGCATGCCACATAAATGCTATCATGCAAGACTGGCAGGATCTACAACGTTACACAGCATGCTGTGGGTATAATTGTCAACAAGCAGATCAATGGTAAAATCCTTGCCAAAAGGATCATCGTCCGTGTGGATCACATTCGCCACTCCAAGAGCAGCGAGAGTTTCCGCCAGCACCTCAAGGAAAACTAGAGGAAGAAAACGGAAGCTAAGGAGAAGGGCCTGTGGGTGGAACTGGAGCGTTACCCAACGTTCCAAGAGAAGCTCACTTTGTCCGCACTCATGGAAAGGAACCTGAGCTCCTTGAGCACATTCCCGACGAGATTATAGCATAATGTGACAAGATCCTTTGCAAAATATTCCATTTGTTGCTTAAGCATAAGGATGTGATGGTGCTACGTAAGGCTTTTTCGAATTTTATATGGCGGGGCAAGCGTTCTCGTATAGGCAGAAATTTCTCAAGCGCTACCCGGGTCTTGACTGTTTTCTGAGGAAGGTTCGAGGTCTTAGCTCACACTT
This sequence comes from Phyllomedusa bahiana, assembly GCA_025379985.1. Classification (NCBI taxonomy): domain Eukaryota; kingdom Metazoa; phylum Chordata; class Amphibia; order Anura; family Hylidae; genus Phyllomedusa; species Phyllomedusa bahiana. The sequence goes on from JAODAL010035951.1 coordinate 21,861, forward strand.
CCGGCACTCGCATCCTGCTTCGGCCTGACAGCGTTGCAGTGTCATCTTGGCCTCCACGTCAACCGTCTGCATTTCTTCATGCAAATTTTATTCTGAGTGTCCAAAAGGTCATTTTTGCTGGTTTTGGGGTCAGTCTACTGTAAAAGGGGTGCCAAGGGTGCCAATAGGGCAGTACTCCATTCAGGGGCCCTAATCAAAAAGGGGCCCAGTGAAATGTTAAAAACTGATGGAAGCCCTGGCTACCACTGCCCCCCCTATAACTATGGCCCTGTCAGCTGAACCTCCATAGTCCCCGTTGGGATGTTCTTGCTGCCACCACATATATGACAAAAAGTGATAGGGGGCTCCTGCCAGTTACCATGTGCCATTTCCAATACTGGCATCTTCTTTGTGTCAAAGAGACCCCATAGCAGCTATTACCGCTGCACCTCTTATAGCTACTCAGTCCTCATCTTTTCAGTTAGTCATTGAAAGAAATTAATTATTTTAGCCTGTGAATTTTTTTCTTTGACTCTTAGAGCCAAATTATCTTCACTAAGTTGTACCACGTATCCAGTTTACTGTCATGTATGGTAATTCCAGCTTCTCCTGACTTTTTTCAGTATAAAATTTAACCTGATCATCTTCTCCCATTAACTTTAATGGGAATCGCCGATCAATGGAGATCGGAAATCGACAAGATTTTCTTTAAAATCGAGAATCAACTCGATCTCGATTTTTTTTAGCAATCGCTCATCTCTAGTCACCTACAATATTGCTCAGCAGCTTAGATGTTTTATCATGATTCCTGCTCGTGGATTGTGTCAGCCGGTGTTCACCCCTCAGGATGCAATTTAAAATCCCCCCCCGATCACGAGAGGCTCAAAAGGGTTAATAACTGGAGGCAACATCTCCAGCATTTCAGCCCTCTCGTTCTAAAAATGTAAAAACTGTCAAGCCATCAATAAAAACTTTAACCAATAAAATTTGGCTGGGTAAAAGCTATTAAAACATTTTCTTTAAATAGAATGACGACACCTACTGATCCGGATCCATTTGACCTGGACTAGACGGATGGCCCGTCTCACCAATCCTCTTCATACTTTTTGTAGTTGGCCCTGTGTGGGATGCCACATTCTTGCAGGAAGAAAACATTAACTGGTAAGCAGGATAAGCTTAAGAGAGCAAGCCTGCCTGACTCGTGACTTAACACCTCTCACATTGAGGGAGATTCCTTTTAGGTCTGCCATGGATGTGGCGTACAAGGTGTTGGAATGCTTTACCTCAAAATAAGCCAGCAGGGATGGTCATCTCGCTGTCACTCATCAACTCGTCCTCTGATCGTACTGTATTGAGAGGTGTTGCCATCACTCAGTGTTCCTCCAGCAGCCTGCTCCTGCATTAAATCAGGAAGCCGAGCTTGGGACAATGGCACTGCTTGTTTCTGCACCCAGGACTATAAGGCCTGGCCATTAAGGTCCTCTTCCATACTGTCCAAATGGTCTCCTTTTGGTGCCTCCTCTAGTTCCTGGGTGGGCTCTGCCTTCAATGGAAGTTGTGCATATGGTAGGGTGCTCGCCTCATCAGAGGCAGCGTCGCCCATCCTCTCCTTCCTGGCGGAGGGAAGGGAGGGCTCCTGCAGAGCAACAGGCTCCACATCCCCTTTAACAAAGGATGTATCTGCTCAATTCCCTTTCTTCTGCCCCCATGGATGGGCCTTTCTTTTTATACTTCCTTTTGGAGACCACTTCTTACCAAGGTCCTTCATTGCCCTCTTGGGCCCCAAGTACTATAGGCTGTTGTTTGGACTTCTGGCTCTTGCTCTTTTGGACAGCACTCTTTGCCTCATTTTCCCTCTGTTCAGCTTTCTTTTTTGCCTGTCTTCTTTGCTTCGCATCGGCAGCTGCTGGCAATGTGATGTCCATTGAGTCCCCGTCACTACATTTGGACCTTCTAAGGATGAGTTGGGCCTGCTGACTCTTGTGTGGGCACCTGAGGCTGCTGATTCTTCCTATTTAACGGAGAGTTAGCCGTCATATGACCAAAGTTCTGGTTCTATGCTCAGAACTATGGCAATTCCTGCATTGCCCAAAAAATATTGCTTCTGGCTTCCAAATACAAAAGACTTTTTTAATACTCCAAGAACTTATAATAACAGTTCATCAATAGTTAGTATATGGCGAATCATTAGTGTAACAACACATAAGATGTAATTTCCGGTTAGTAGTTTGTTCGCATCTCAGACATGGCTTTTATCGGCACAAAAATGTCCTGCTTCAGTTAACATCATAACTTGCAAATGCAGTATCTTATCAAGTGGAACTCCAATTCAGTCCTCTATAGTGGTTGAGAGTAGATAATTGTGCAACACCTGTGATTCTAGCTTCACACCTATTTAAGCTTTCCATAATCATGTGACCAAAACTTTATATATACACAAAGAATTAATAAATTTATACAAACCATATTATATACAATAACATAGGTTCCAATATCTTATAGGGTAACTGAAGGCCAAAGTTACTTACAAGTACTACTAAATGTCGCTCCATAACAAACACCACTCCTTAGGATATGTATCGCAGCAGGCTTCTTCATTTACATATCCCTCACTTGAGGGTTAAAGGGGTTTTATCGTTACAGAGATCATGTCTCGGATTATCGGGACAGTAAACAAAAGCACTCTTGTAATGGGGTTGCATTACCTCAGTCACTTGGTTTAGCAGATATGAGCTTTTCTGTAAATCTGTGTTCTATTTCTGCTGTTGCTGGTTGGACGTTTCCTGCCCCCTAGACACGCCCCCTGCACTGTGATTGGCTGGCTGACATTTCATTCAGCCTGTTGGGATACGCCCCTAGACAGGAAACGCCCCGGTCACGCCGCCTGCACTGTGATTGGCTGCCTGCACACTCTGTGTTTACTCCCCTCTGAGCTGTTAAAATCGATAGTGAAACCAAGGTCTTCTGGCTCTATACACATCCCCCAGCTCCAGGGTGAACGATCTGGGCAATTACTGCCTGTTTAAAGGGCTTTTGCCAAGAGGTTGATTCACCTTCTCACAGGTCCAGTCCTTAAGCTGCTACTTTGAAAAGAGGGCGTTCTGTTCCTCAGATCTAATGCAAGCCCCGCCTCCTTATGACGTCATCATCTGTAGTGTATAACATAAGGATTCAACACTAGGGTTGTACAAGCTGTTTGTGTAGGGCAATGCTTAGCTGATCCGCTGTGCAAGAGAGAGGTTAGGAGTTCAAGCCCCATCAATAGTTTTTTTTTTTTCTTTTAAAAATTATCCACATAAGTACACTCACCGGCCCCTTTATTAGGTACACCATGCTAGTAACGGGTTGGACCCCCTTTTGCCTTCAGAACTGCCTCAATTCTTCGTGGCATAGATTCCACAAGGTGTTGCAACGATGCTCAATTGGTACCAAGGGGCCCAAAGAGTGCCAAGAAAATATTCCCCACACCATGACTCCACCACCACCAGCCTGAACCGTTGATACAAGGCAGGATGGATCCATGCTTTCATGTTGTTGACGCCAAATTCTGACCCTACCATCCGAATGTCGCAGCAGAAATCGAGACTCATCAGACCAGGCAACGTTTTTCCAATCTTCTACTGTCCAATTTCGATGAGCTTGGGCAAATTGGAGCCTCAGTTTCCTGTTCTTAGCTGAAAGGAGCGGCACCCGGTGTGGTCTTCTGCTGCTGTAGCCCATCTGCCTCAAAGTTCGCCGTACTGTGCGTTCAGAGATGCTCTTCTGCCTACCTTGGTTGTAACGGGTGGCTATTTGAGTCACTGTTGCCTTTCTATCAGCTCAAACCAGTCTGCCCATTCTCCTTTGACCTCTGGCATCAACAAGGCATTTCCGCCCACAGGACTGCCGCTCACTGGATGTTTTTTTCTTTTTCGGACCATTCTCTGTAAACCCTAGAGATAGTTGTGCGTGAAAATCCCAGGAGATCAGCAGTTTCTGAAATACTCAGACCAGCCCTTCTGGCACCAACAACCATCCACGTTTCAAAGGCACTCAAAATCACCTTTCTTCCCCATACTGATGCTCGGTTTGAACTGCAGGAGATTGTCTTGACCATGTCTACATGCCTAAATGCACTGAGTTGCCGCCATGTGATTGGCTGATTAGAAATTAAGTGTTAACGAGCAGTTGGACAGGTGTACCTAATAAAGTGGCCGGTGAGTGTAAATATATGTGTAAACATCTATAATTTTATATATATACACTCACAAAGCTCCCCTATATAGTGTCTCATCCTCGCAGTAGTCACACCAAGCACTTCCAACATATGTGATACAATGCATACACTCTGGGGGATGAGACATGATATAGGGGAGCTATGTATGTGTATATATATCATTATAGAGATTGACATATATATTTTAGGTCTCTCTACATATGTGTAGAATTTAGGGGGGAGGGGAAATACTCTGTGAGGGACTAGAACTCCAAACTAGTGTTGAGCGATTATTATCGACAAAGTTGAAATCGGCAAGGTTTTTATGGTGATCGGATTTTTTCGATCACGCGATAATTTAGGTGAAAATCTGCGCATAATCTATTAATATCGCGCCATTTTCTGCGCTTCCTGTCATTTTGGCGGCCAGCAAATCAGCTAACAGAATAGAGCAGTGTGAGCTGTGTGTGTGACGTCATGACTGGGATGTGTATGGTTGCGATTGGCTAGAAAAATCACATGACCTCGTTTTACATAGAACAGCCCTTCCTGTTCATGATCAGTGTGTGTCAGTGTCTCATAGGAGTAGGACGTGCACTCGGTCTCTGTCCAAACAGCTCAGCAAACAGCTCAGCAAAATTGTTCTATTTGTTCACACAGACAGCTATGCTTTTAACTGTGAACATTAGAACTTAGGTAGATTAGAGATTTGCAGATTTTAGGTACTTAGGCTGAGAATTTTAAAGGAGCATCTAGCCCTGTAAAGTCACGGGGGGGAGCAAGGAGGGGCCGCGGGTGAACACAGACAAGCTCTTTAAAGGATAGTGGATATTGTGCAGCCCAGACTTTGTTTAGACATTGCATTGCAATGGCTTTTTAATAACAGTTTTCTGGTGAAATATTACTTGTATGTTGGGCAGCCTGAAGTTATATTAGGATACAGATCTTTTCTAGTAACTGCAGGCAGGGCCGGGACAAGGCATTTTGGTGCCCTAGGCAAGTACAGCCAATGGTGCCCCCGCCCACTTAGTAACTTCTTACCAGTCATACCTGCGCCCAGGGGCGTTGCTAGGGTCCCAACGGAATTTTTCATGCCACATTGTGAACTGCGGATGTATTGTTACATAGAAAAAACTTCTGTTCCTGTCACAAATTTTCTGCACATTCCACATAGCTCCTTTCCATCACCTCAGCAATCGCTGCACAATGAAAATCAGCCCTGACAAATCTGCTTTTTCAAAAGTGCTCTCCTCCATATGACAGTGTAATACCCCTAAATAACAGTCAATAAATAATACACCTATACATGGAGCAAATCTACCAGACAAATGATTGTTACTATAAAATCACTCCTACAAAACCAAGACCCAATACTAGTACTACTTAAGGCTCAAATAATCCTGCCAGACCCTGACCAAACGCGACCACCACATGTGACTATCAGCTGTATACAGACTCTGAAGATGTGTATTACCTCATAAAGGGACCATATAGTAGTAGATACTAGCTGTATGTAGGCTCTGCAGAAATATAAGTGATTACACTGGAGTTATATTTAGTGACTCACAGGATACGCCTTTTCTGATCAGCGTCGTTCACCTTCCCTTTTCTTCTCCACCCGATTCACACCTTCATGCTGAGCTCTCTCGGCCAATACTCGTCCCTGTAGATTTGGACACAAATATCTTAGAATCCTCACATTTCCAGCAACTCCTTAACTATAGGTATATAAGTCCCCTCAGTTAGACAGGTATATATGTCCCCTCAAATAGGAAGCTATTTAGGTCCCTGCAGTTAGACGGGTTTATATATGTCCCTCAATTTAGGCAGGTTATATATAGGTCCCCATCAGTTGGGGCAGGTATATCGATATGCCCTCTCAGTCAAGCAGGTATTTTAGATTTTGTCCCCTTAGACAAGCAGATATATAAATATAGGGTCACTCAGGCAGGTATAAATATAGGGTAACTCAGGCAGGTATATAGATATAGGGGCACTCTCAGGCAGGTATATTGATATAGGGGTACTCTCAGGCAGGTATATAGATATAGGGGCACTCTCCGGCAGGTATATAGATATAGGGACACTCTGAGGCATGTATATAGGGGTACTCTCAGGCAGGTACATAGATATAGGGGCACTCAGGCAGGCATATAGATATAGGGACACAGGCAGGTGTACAGGTATATAGCGGCACTCAGTCAGGTATATAGGGGCACACAGGCAGGTATATATAAATATAGGGGCAAACAGGCAGGTATATAGGGGCACGCAGGCAGTATATATAGATATAGGGGGCACACAGGGAGGCATATATAGATATAGGGGGCACACAGGCAGGCATATATAGATATAGGGGTACACAGGCAGGCATATATAGATATAGGGGGCACACAGGCAGTATATATAGATATAGGGGCACACAGGCAGGCATATATAGTTATAGGGGGCACACAGGCAGTTAAAAAAAAACAAAAATTTATACTTACCTTACCGGCTTCCCGGCCGCACGCTCCGCTTCAGGCCACGCCTCCAGCGCCGGGACGCTCCTCCGGCAGCTCCTTGGGTGCACAGCCTATGACGGGCTGTGCGCCCGAGGAGAGGCAGCGTAGCGATGACATCACTTTAGCAGAGCAGCACGGGGCCGCGGCGGGTCCTCAGCGCTATGAGGACCCGGCGGTCCGACATTGTCTGCGGAGCAGGGAGCACTCGCTCTCTGCTCCGCAGAAGCCCACAGCTGTATGTGCGTCCAGCGGATGCACATACAGAGACCGCCGGCGCTTCAGGCCAACGGCAGTGGCCTGGAGCCCGGCGGGGTTCGGAGCCCCTGACTGCGCCCCTTAGAGACAGGCAGAGGTAGGCGCCCTAGGCGATCACCTACCTCTGCCTACCCGTCGTCCCGGCCCTGACTGCAGGTGTATTTGTTAGGTGCAAAACTCCACTTTCATTATCCGTATACATTTCAGATAGGTGTTTTTTCACTTTTGCGAAGTCCAGCTTTGTTGATAGAGGCACCTTGCACTTAAATTTGAATACAGCATTTTGTCGTCACCCCATGTGTATTTTTTAGGTGCAAAACATACCGTTTTTTATTAAGTATACATTTTCAGATAGGTTTTTTTAAATTTTGCGCAGTCCAGCTTTGTTGATAGAGGCACCATTCACTTAAATTTGAATACAGCAATTTTATTGTCACCGCAGGTGCATTTTTAGGTGCAAAAAATACCGTTTATTATCCGTATACATTTCAGATAGGTGTTTTTTCACTTTTGCGCAGTCCAGCTTTGTTGATAGAGGCACCTTGCACTTAAATTTTAATACAGCAATTTTGTCGTCAAAGCAGGTGTATTTTTAGGTGCAAAAAATACCGTTTATTATCCGTATACATTTCAGATAGGTTTTTTTCACTTTTGCGCAGTCCAGCTTTGTTGATAGAGGCACCATGCACTTAAATTTTAATACAGCATTTTTGTCATCAGAGCTTGTTTTTTTTCTGGTGCAAAGAATAGCGTTAATTATCCGTATACATTTCAGATAGGTGTTTTTTCACTTTTGCGCAGTCCAGCTTTGTTGATAGAGGCACCTTGCACTTAAATTTGAATACAGCAATTTTGTCGTCACCGCAGGTGTATTTTTAGGTGCATTATCCGTATACATTTCAGATAGGTGTTTTTTCACTTTTGCGCAGTCCGGCTTTGTTGAGAGGCACCTTGCACTTAAATTTGAATACATCAATTTTGTCATCCCCCGCAGGTGTATTTTTAGGTGCAAAAAAAAACTGTTTATTATCCGTATACATTTCAGATAGGTGTTTTTTTTTCTTTTGCGCAGTCAGCTTTGTTGATAGAGGCACTTTGCACTTAAATTTGTGTACAGCAATTTTGTCGTCACGCAGGTGTATTTTTAGGTGCAAAAAATACCGTTTATTATCCATATACATTTCAGATAGGTGTTTTTTCATTTTGCCGCAGTCCAGCTTTGTTGATAGAGGCACCTTGCACTTAAATTTCAATACAGCAATTTTGTCGTCACTGCAGGTGTATTTTTAGGTGCAAAAAAATACCGTTTATTATCCGTATACATTTCAGATAGGTGGTTTTTCACTTTTGCTCAGTCCAGCTTTGTTGATAGAGGCACCATGCACCTTAATTTTAATACAGCAATTTTGTCGTCACGCAGGTTTTATTTGTTAGGTGCAAAAAATACCGTTTATTATCCGTATACATTTCAGATAGGTGTTTTTTTCAATTTGGCACAGTCCAGCTTTGTTGATAGAGGCACCTTGCACTTAAATTTGAGTACAGCAATTTTGTTTTCACCGCAGGTGTATTTTTATGTGCAAAAAATACCGTTTATTATACGTAAACATATAAGAAACGTTTTTTTTAAATTATTGCCAGTCCAGCTTTGTTGATAGAGGCACCCTTTCACTTAAATTTGAATCAGCAATTTTGTCGTACCGGGAGATGTATTTTTAGGTGCAAAAAATACAGTTTATTATCCGTGTACATTTCAGATAGGTGTTTTTTTAATTTGGCACAGTCCAGCTTTTTTGATAGAGGCACCTTGCACTTAAATTTGAATACAGCAATTTTGTCGTCAACGCAGGTGTATTTTTAGGTTAAAAAAATACAGTTTATTATCCGTATACATTTCAGATAGGTGTTTTTTCACGTTGGCATAGTCCAGCTTTGTTGATAGAGGCACCTCACACTTAAATTTCAATACAGCAATTTTGTCGTCACCGCAGATGTATTTTTAGGTGCAAAAAATACCGTTTATTATCCGTGTACATTTCAGAGAGGTGTTTTTTCAATTTGGCACAGTCCAGCTTTGTTGATAGAGGCACCTTGCACATAATTTTGAATACAGCAATTTTGTCGTCACCTCAGGTGTATTTTTAGGTGCAAAAAATAACGTTTATTATTAGTGTTGAGCGATTATTATCGACAAAGCTGAAATCGGCACAGTTTTTATGTTGATCGAAATTTTTAGATCTTGCGATAATTTCGATTAAAATCGGTGCATCATCTATTAAGATCGCGCCATTTTCAGCACTTCTTGTAATATTGACGGCCAGCAAATCAGCTTACAGAATAGAACAGGGTGAGATGTGTGTGCGACGTCATGACTGGGATGTGTATGTTTGCGATTGGCTGGAAAAATCACATGACCTCGTTTTACATAGAAAAAGCGTTTCCCTTTCAGCCTCAGTGTCTCTCAGCGTCTCAGAGCAGAAGGACGTGCGCTCTGCTTGTATCTAAACAGCTCAGCGAAATTATTCTATTTCTTCACAGAGAAACCTCTACTATTATCTGTGATCCTTACAATTTAGTTAGATTAGAGATTGGAAGATTTTATGTAGTTAGGTAGAGAATTTTAAAGGAGCATCTAACGCTGTAAGTCCGGGGGGGGAGAGGGGGTGGGGGCCCCCGTGGGCGAACCCCAAGACAAACTCTATAAAGAATACTGGATAAAGTTCACCAAGACTTAGTGTTCATTGCACTGCAATAGCTTTTTTATTAACAGTTTTTCTATTGAAATATTTCCCGGATATTGGGCAGCCTGAACTTATAGGATAACATCTTTTCTAGTAACCCGCAAAGGGCTTTTGTTAGGTGCAAAAACTCCACTTTATTATCAGTATACATTTCAGATAGGTGTTCATTTTCAATTTTGCCCATTCCACCTTTGTTGATATATCCACCTTGCACTTATATTTTGAATCCAGCAATTTTATAGTCACCAACTGGTGAATTGAAAGGTGCCAAAAATATCTTGAATTATACGATACATCACGATACGTTTTTTTTTTTTACTTGGCGAAATACAGCTTTGTTCATTGAGGCAGCTTGCACTTAAATTTGAATTCAGCAATTTTATAGTCACCACAGGTGAATGATAGGTGCAAAATACCGTTTATTATCCGTATACATTTCAGACAGGTGTTTTTTGCAAGATCTTTAAACATTGCTAGCAACCCCTGTATTGAGACAACCTTTTAAAATACAATTAAAAAAAGAGAAACAAAGCAGGGGTGGGATTCCTTTCCTATTTTAAAAATGTGTTTTTCTAGAATTAAACTATTAAAAAACTTGCATGTACAAAATAGCTGGAAAAAAAAATTCCTCTGAATTGTAAAGGGATCGTACAAGAAAATTTGACCAGATGTAGGTTATTCAGAGGTCATGGAGAAAGGGGAGCACGGACAGAGAAAAAACTACAGAGACAATTTCCTCCAGCACGTTGAGTAAAATAAGAAAAAAGAATGCCAAGAAAAAGGGCACCTGGGTGGAACAGGAGTGTTAACCACCGTTTTTCCCAAGTGAAGCTCAATTGGTCCGCACTCATACGGAGGGGCAAGGGCCTACCCAGGACAGGGACAGTATATGTCCATTTGGAAACTAAAATGGTGGTTGAAAGACTCCTATTTCCGGCACTTTTTAATCTGTGGGTCGACAATTTTTAATGGTCATTCTGCGGAACAGGACAGATATAGTTAATGTCCAGTTCAACTAAAATGGTGGTTAAAAGACTCCTTTTCCCGGCACTTTTTAATCTGTGGGTCAGACAGGTTTAATGGTCATACTGCGGAACAGGACAGATATAGTTAATGTCCAGTTCAACTAAAATGGTGGTTCAAAGACCCCTTTTTCCCCGGCACTTTTTAAATTTTTGGGGGTCAGACAGGTTTAATGGTCTACTGCGGTCCAGTTCAGGTTTTAGTCATGTCCAGTTCAACTAAAATGGTGGTTAAAAGACTCCTTTTCCCGGCACTTTTTAATCTGTGGATCAGACGGTTTAATGGTCATTCTGCGGTACAGGCAGATATAGTCAATGTCCGTTCAACAAAACTGGTGGTTGAAAGACTCCTTTTTCCGGCACTTTTTAATCGGGGGTCATGCAGGTTTGGGGCTCATGTGTGGCCCAGGACAGGTATAGTCAATGTCCAGTGAAACTAAAATGTTGGTTGAAAAGACTCATATTTCCGGTACTTTTTAATCTGGGGGTCATGCAGGTTTGGGGCTCATGCTGTGGCCCAGGACAGGTATAGTCAATGTCCAGTGAAACTAAAATGGTGGTTGAAAGACTCCTTTTTCCTGCAATTTAAATCTGGGGGTCATGCAGGTTTGGGGCTCATGCTGCGTTCCAGGACGGGATATTCAATGTCCAGTTCAAGTAAGATGATGGTTCAAATCATACTGCCTTCTGGCACTTTTTAATTTGTGGGTGATGCAGGTTTAAGGGTCATGCTGTGGTACAAGACAGGGATAGTGAATGGTGTGTGTTTTTTTTCTGTGGCTTTTATAACCTAAGTGTGTTGCCTAAGATGTAGCACGTATCCATTTGACTGTTGTGGATGTTAATTCCAGCTTCTCCAGCCCTGTTTGGGTGTAAGAATGAAGGTGTTGTTGCTCTCCCATAGACTTTAACGGTCATCGCTCATAAACGACCACCCACTATCGACTATCTTGTCGATGATGGTCGACTATCGACCATCGACCGATGTCAATGGTCAACGTAATCGCTCAACACTATTTATTATCCGTATACATTTCAGATAGGTGTTTTTTCACTTTGGCGCAGTCCAGCTTTGTTGATAGAGGCACCTTGCACTTAAATTTGAATACAGCAATTTTGTCGTCACCGCAGGTGTATTTTTAGGTGCAAAAAATATCGTTTATTATCCGTATACATTTCAGATAGGTGTTTTTTCACTTTGGCACAGTCCAGCTTTGTTGATAGAGGCACCTTGCACTTAAATTTGAATACAGCAATTTTGTCGTCACCGCAGGTGTATTTTTAGGTGCAAAAAAATACAGTTTATTATCCGTATACATTTCAGATACGTGTTTTTTCACTTTTGCCCAGTCCAGCTTTGTTGATAGAGGCACCTTGCACTTAAATTTGAATATAGCAATTTTGTTTTGATTTGAGGGATTTGAGAATAGCTGTGATTTGCCGTCTTTTAATAAGAGACTTTCCAAAACTCTTCCATACCTTCTCAAATTTTTATCTTTCTGAACATGGAGCGAAATGCAGGGGGTAAGCAAGCAAAGAGGGGGGTAGAACATGGAGGTAGAGGTACGAGAGAAGGTGCTCCTTCCAGCGCTGGCGATAACACGCATGCCAGCGGATCGTCGGTTGCAGGACCGTCAGGCCTGTCATCACTGGGTCAGGGCCCTGTGAATCTCAGTAACAAACATTGTCGCCAATCTGTTCTTGAGTGGTTAATGCAACCTGCATCCAGCAGTCTTACCTTCTTGTCCTCCCAGTCACGGCCACTAATGTCGTCATCATCATCATCAGCATCCGTCCAACATGAAGAGAAGGCAGCCCAAATGTCAACTCATGTACCCACCACTGTGGATAATCCATTTTCTGAAGACCTCTTTGATGACAAAATGCAGTTGGGGTCAGAAGGCATGTTAAAAGATCAAGAGGCCAAAGAGGATGATTTTGTCTGCTCAGACGCCCAGTTACTGATGCCACCAGAGGAGAAAAAAGGAAGCCGGTCAATCGGCAAAAAATCCCGGGCGGTCGGCAACGCCTTGCAGTCTCTCTTACTTGTAGCCCGCAGCTCCTGGATGCAGAATGTCAGGACGACCAAGTCACCTGTGTTGATGATGATGATGACGACATTGCGGATCCAACGTGGTCTTTTCAGCAGGATTTGCTTGCAAAGCGCTTCATCACTGGACGAGGAAAGGGAAGACGATGGGGTAGTGTCAGTACGGGTCCCACCTCAAAAAGGGGACGGAGGGCGGTCGAGAAATCCGCTGATATGATTCGTCAGCTACGGTCAGCGGAAACCCCGCTCCTCACTTTTTTCCCGTCAAAAAGGTCAGGACCTCACAAACCCTGGGCCTTCTTTGAGCAAGCCTCTGATTCACCAGCGATGTCATATGCCGCCTTTGCCGTAAAAGCATAAGTAGAGGCGAGAAATCTTAGGTGTTTAACCACACCAACATGTCTAGTCACATGCAGCGAATGCATGAGTTGAAATGGAGGCAACACTTGGCCAAAAAGGCTAGACCAACGCCGGGCTTCAACCACTGTCAAACCCTGTGTCTCTGCCCCCTCCTCCGCCACCACCAAGTTTTCCCTTTCAGCTGCCCCGTCTCTCAGAGTCATGATCAGGGATCAGCCTCCGCTTCAGCCCCCCACCGTCGCCCGAGTCCACCAGCACACCAGAGACCATCCTACCCCTTCCCCTTCCGCCAGTTGCGACCTGCACGCCGTACATCGGCCAGTCTAGCAGACTGCATTCTGTCTTACAGGTTTTGGGGAGCAGAAGAAACACTTTAACCCAAAAAACCATCCCAAAGCCAAAAGCTGAATGTCGGCATTGCCAGGCTTTTGGCCCCTTGGAAATGTTCCCTTTCCGTCTGGTGGACACAGAGGGGTTTTCCGCCACGTCATGGCTTTGCCTGCCCCAATACCCATATGCCGAGCAGGCATTTCTTTGCCGGGAAAAGCCGTCCCTCCCCTGGCCAGCCCGTGTTATCTAAAATTCCAAGCACGTTGTCTGCATCTGTGTCCGGAAAAGTCCAAACTGACCACCAACACATGGATAGTAAGCACGGCCAAGGCCGCTATATCTCTGTGACAGCTCACTGGGTTGAGTGGGTGGATGTCTTGGTGGTGCGGTGGCTCTCAGGTCGGGCATGGGTCTTCAAAAGCGCAGGGATGGTGCAGGGTTCTTTCCCCCAAGGTCCTTTGAAGGCATCACGGGCCAAGAGAAACCAGGCCGTGTTGAAATTAATCTGTCTTGGAGACCGTCCACACACAGGTCAGGAGCTGTGGACGGCTCTCCGCAACGAGGACCGAGCGCTGGTGGGTGCAGGAAACTTGTGCCAGGCAGGTGGTGTGCGATACGGTCGAAAATCTGCTGGGCCGCCTTAAGATCGGGTAGGCTGGAGCATATCCCTTGCCTGGCACATGTCATGAACCTCATACTCCAGAAATTTCTAAAGAGCTACCCGGGTCTGGACTGCCTGCTGAAGAAGGCTCGAGGTCTGAGTTTGCACTTCCGTTTGCACTTCCGCCGTTCGCACCCTGCTTCGTCCCGCCTGGCTGCGTTGCAGCGTCAGCTCGGCCTCCCGTCTCATTGTTGACGTGGCAACACGCTGGAATTCCACCCTCCACATGCTCCAGCGATTGTGGCAGCAAGCGCAATGCATTACCCCGTATGAAGTGACACCTTGGCCTGACAAGCAGCGGTGCGGACCTCAGGGTGTTGAGCCACCGAGAGTGGAGGCAGGTGAAAGAGCTCTGCACCATCCTTGCCAGTTTTGAAATGCCACCAAAATGGTCAGTGCGGACAATGCCCTTGCCAGCATGGCATGTGGTGTTTCTTAGTTCTGGAACGATCGTTGGACACTCGAAACATCAGCTCCCATCAGGCGGAGGAGGAGACGGACACAGATGCGGACACGGAGCCTTTCTCTCCGTCGAATCCTCGAGGCCCGACAGTTTCACAATTTTCATCGGTCTTCTTTAGGCATTTGGTTCGGGGTCCGGGGCTAGTGCAAGGCGGGGTATCAGCTCTCAGGGTGCATCATCTCAGGCAAGTCAGGCTGTGTTGAAGCCGTGCCGGAGGAAGGGGAGGTGAGGGAGGAGGAAATTCCTGGACACCGACTTTTACCGACATCCCTGCCTTGGAAAGAGGTTGGCGCGAATTTGGGCGGAGGAGGAAGATGAGGAAGATCAGTTTGCTAGTGCCCCTCGACACAGAGGCTTGGGAAATCAAGGCTCCATCTTCAATGAGTGCTTGGAAAGCTCCCTTTCCTCCAACATGATCTCGCATTAAGGCCATCAATGAACAAAAGTTACTGGATGGCCATCCTCCTGGATCCCCGGTACAAAACAAAAACTCAGCACTTTCCTTCCACCACCAAATAGAGAGGAAAATGAAGGAAATGGAGACCTTGTGATTGATCAACTGGAGACATCTGTTGAGTCTGCTTCACGTTCTTCAAATGTCACGGTGGAACAAAGTGAGCAACGTGACATCAGTAGAGTGCCAAGTAGCCGCAGTGGCAGCAGCAGCAGCAGGCAATGTGGCAAAAGCCTAATGGGTGACCTCTGGCAATCTTTATTTACCAAAATCACCAACGCATGCAATGCAGGGCACACATCCAACACACAGAGACCAGCTTAAGATCATGGTGCACGACTCTCTGCGTCTCAACACCGATGTTTTTGTATGTGTTCCCGGGACCATCGACTTTAGGTATCCAAAATGGATGAATGGCCCGAGCTCGCTCGCCACGCCATAGAGGTGTTGTCCTGCCCAGCAGCCAGCGTCATATCTGAGCGGACCTTCAGCACAGCTGGAGGAGTCATTATACACAAATGCATCCGACTTTCCACAGATAATGTGGTTTGTTTGACTTTCATCAACAATAATCAGCCATGGAGCTCTGATGATGTTGTGGCCCCAATTCCCGGGAGGCCCAACCGATTAGTTGCCGGTCTACTTAACATTCCTCTTCAAACAGAAATGGTCCTCTTTAAAATTTTTTTAAAATGTTTCATTTCTTACTGCAATTTTTATTCTCAGTTCCCAACAGTTCATTTTGCTGGTTTTGCTGTGAGGAGACTGTAAAAGACACCAAGGTTTCATGACAAAACCGTATTCCATTTACGCACTTCGGGCGACATGTATGATCGGGCTTTTCGCCCAATTTCTGGTGTGTCCTGCGCCTCCTGGCCCGAATCCCCCTGTCGAACGCATGGATGCGGTGTTAGGCACAGCGTTCGCCACTTTCAGCTGCGCCCTGCATGAAGGGGCGGGCAATGGGCGCGGTGTGGGCGAGGGGTATGCGTTCCGGGACGGGACGCGGCGCGCTCGAAAACTCCGAGGCATGTACGATCGCGAGTCGGCAGAGTGAGGCGCAATGCAGCGCTCGGCAGCTCCGACAAGCAGACCGGGTTTGTTCTGGTCTAAATGCTCCGGCGGAGGTGAAGTGAAGCAAGATCGGAACATGCGAGGAAACATAGAAGATCGCTACACAAATCTCGGCGCTTCGCTCCGTGCGGCAGGAGTATGATTCCGAAAAAATTGCCTTTATAAAGGCGGAAAACATTGTCAGAAAAGAGCTCACACCTCAGAAATAAAAAATACATTAAAAAAATCACTTTCCAAAAGTCTAGAACGGCGCAATATCCAAAATTTGGATATTGGAAATTGCCGGGAAATACAGTAATTCAAATTCTGAAACCTATTCTCATTGGTCGGCATAAACTGGCCAATCAGAATAGGAGCGACAGTGAATCCATTATAGCCTATGGAGAACTATTGACCAATCAGAATCAAAGGCGGGACAGTTCAAAATACAGTAAAAATGCAGAAAAGAGCTGATTGGCTGAGCTAGCGGGGGCTTGGCTATCTCGGCCAATCAGAATAGGAGCGACAAAGTCCCATTATATCCTATGGAGAAGTTTGGACCAATCAAAATGAAAGGCGGGACAGTTCAAAATACAGTAAAAATACAGAAAAGAGCTGATTGGCCGAGCTAGCGGGGGCTTGGCTATCCCAGCCAATCAGAACGCGAGCTACTTCTCCCATTGTAGTCTATGGAGAGATCATGTTTATTTCCTTATATTCGTTAGCCAAGGATCAATAGTATGGGTGCAACGAAAATAAAGAAATAAACATGATTTTATTGAATTAATTTTTTTTTTTTTGTTACCCCCATATTCTTATTCATTTTATATACACATCGGGACAACTTATTATCATTTGATTTCGGGCATGTACAGTTTTATTTCAGATTGCATTAGAAAACCCATAGGAGCGTCACTCGCTCTCCCTTTGGTTCAAATTACCGCAGCTCTTTTAACTTAGCCAATCACAGAGCTCGCTCGGAATTTCTTTTCCCCATAGAACTCTATGAGAAAGTAGCTTGCGCTCTGATTGGCTAAGCTGGACGAGCC
The DNA here is from genome assembly GCA_025379985.1 of Phyllomedusa bahiana. NCBI lineage: Eukaryota > Metazoa > Chordata > Amphibia > Anura > Hylidae > Phyllomedusa > Phyllomedusa bahiana. The sequence continues at coordinate 38,977 of JAODAL010035951.1, forward strand.
CCCGCCGCTTCAACCAATCAGCTCGTTTCTGTCTTTTTACTGTATTTTGAACTGTCCCGCCTTTGAATATGATTGGTCAATATTTCTCCATAGGATAGAATGGGCCCCTGTCGCTCCTATTCTGATTGGCCAATACTCCTCCATAGGATATAATGGGCCACTGTCGCTCCTATTCTGATTGGCTGGTTTATGCCGACCAATCAGAAGAGCTTAAACAATTTGAATTACTGTATTTCCCGGCAATTCTCTATATTGCAATTCCCGATGTTGCGGCGGTCTCAGCGACAAACGCGTTGTTCGGGATTTAACTGATTTATTTTTAGAGAAGGTTTCATCTCTTTACCTGATAATGTTTTAGACTTAATAAAAATAATTTTTTTTATTCCTACTCCATGCCGCACGGCGCTGAGCGCCGAGATTTCAGTGCGCCGATCTCTCCATAGACTACAATGGGAGAAGTAGCTCGTGCTCTGATTGGCTGGGATAGCCAAGCCCCCGCTCGCTCAGCCAATCAGCTCTTTTCTCTCTTTTTACTGTATTTTGAACTGTCCCGCCTTTGATTCTGATTGGTCCAAACTTCTCCATAGGATATAATGGGTCTTTGTCGCTCCTATTCTGATTGGTTAATACTCCTTCATAGGTTAGAATGGGCCACTGTCGCTCCTATTCTGATTGGTCCAAACTTCTCCATAGGATATAATGGGTCTTTGTCGCCCCTATTCTGATTGGCTGGCTTCTGCCGACCAATGAGAATAGCTTACACAATTTGAATTACTGTATTTCCCGGCAATTCTCTCTATTGCAATTCCTTAGGTAGCGCCGGTCTCGGCGACAAACGCGTTGTTCTGGATTAAATTGATTTATATTTATAGAAGCTTTCAGCGCTTTTTCAGATAATATTTTACACCTAATAAAAAGGATTTTTTGATTCATACTCCATGCCGCACGGCGCTGAGAGCCGAGATTTCAGTGCGCCGATCTCTCCATAGACTACAATGGGACAAGTAGCTCGCGTTCTGATTGGCCGAGATAGCCAAGCCCCCGCTAGCTCAACCAATCAGCTCTATTCTGCATTTTTAATGTATTTTGAACTGTCCCGCCTTTGATTTTGATTGGTCAATAGTTCTCCATAGGTTTTAATGGGTCTCTGTCGCTCCTATTCTGATTGGTCAATATTTCTCCATAGGTTTTAATGGGTCTTTGTCGCTCCTATTCTGATTGGCTGAGCTAGCCAAGCCCCCACTAGCTCAGCCAATCAGATCTTTTCTGCATTTTTACTGTATTTTGAACTATCCCGCCTTTGATTTTGATTGGTTCAAACTTCTCCATAGGCTATAATGGGTCTTTGTCATTTTTATTCTGATTGGCTGAGCTAGCCAAGCCCTCGCTAGCTCAGCCAATCAGCTCTTTTCTGCATTTTTACTGTATTCTAAACTGTCCCGCCTTTGATTCTGATTGGTCAATATTTCTCCATAGGTTTTAATGGTTCATTGTCGCTCCTATTCTGATTGGCCGGTTTCTGCCGACCAATGAGAATAGGTTTCAGAATTTGAATTACGGTATTTCCCGGCAATTTCTAATATCCTAATTCTTGAATTAGGATATTGGAAAGGGGATTTGTTTTATGTATTTTTTATTTTTGGGGTTTTGGTCTTTTTCTGAGGAATGTTGAACGCCTTTATAAAGGCGATTTTTGATTCAACTCCGCACCGACATGTGGAATGATTTCTCGCTGTTTTCCAGCCTGGCTCGCATCGGAACAGATTTTCGGCGCAGCCCCGCACTGCGCCTAAGTCCCCGCACTGCACCCCACACACTGGCGGGGCGCAGGGAACTTTTCCCTGCATGTATGAGTGCGCTACCTCCGGCGGCGAATCTCAGGAGCAGCGCAGCACTGCGCCAAAGTCCCCACACTGCGCCCCACACACTGGCGAGGCGGACTTTTCCCCGCATGTATGAGTGCACTAGCTCAGGCGGCGAATCTCAGGCACAGTGCCGCACTATGCCAAAGTCCCGCACTGCGCCTAACACACTGGCGAGGCGCGGCGGACTTTACATAGTATGTATGAGCGCACCCCGGCCCCGACATAAATTAGGCGCAGATTTCGCCGGAAAACTGGCGGAAAAGTGCGCCCCGACCCGGCGAGCTTCATACATGTCACCCTTCATCTTTAGAATTTTTCGCATTGTCAATGGTTTTGGGGTCATGTTGCTGTGAGATACAGCTATAATCAGGGTCCTTTGGAACAGAAATGTGGCTTTTAAGTGGCATTTCTCCCTCACAATTTTTAACAGTGGCTGATAAGTAATTTTTAGAATTTCTTGGGGTCATGTTGCTTTGAAATGCAGCAATACTACAGGTCCCATTATAAAAAAAATGTTGTTTCTAACAGACATTCCTTCTTCACAATTGTCAAAAGTGGCTCAAGGGTCATGGTTTGAATTTTTGGGGGCATTTTGGGTGAAATGCAGCTAAACTACAGGTCCTATTGTAAAAAATGTGGTTTCTAACAGACATTTGTTCTTCCTAATTGTCAAGAGTGGCTCATGGGTCATGTTTTGAATTTTTGGGGGCATTTTGCTGTGAAATGCAGCTAGACCCACAGGGCCTATTGTAAAAAAATGTGGTTTCTAAAAAGACATTTGTTCTTCACAATTGTCAAGTGGCTCAAGGGTGATGGTGCTGTCAGAAACAGGAATAGGTAGGACACTGGGTTTAAAGGGGCACATATTTCAAAATGACTTGTTTTTGCAAGATCTTTAACATAGTAGCAATCCCTGTATTGAGACAAACCCATTTAATATAATTAAAAAAAGAGAAACAAAGACGTGGTGGGATTCCTTCCTATTTTAAAAATGTGTTTTCTAGAATTAAACTACTAAAAAACTTGCATGTAACAAATAGCTGGTACAAATATTCCTTTGAATTTTTACAAGGGAGGTACAGGAAGACTTGACCCAGATGTAGGTTATTCAGAGGACATGGTATGGAGCACTGACTGAGAACAAAGAACGAGACCATTTCCCCAGCACGTTGATAAAACGAGAAAAAGAAAGCCAAGAAAAAGGGCACCGGGTTGGAACAGGAACGTCAACCACCAGCATTTCCAAGTGAAGCTCAATTGTTTCCGCACTCATACGAAGGGGCAGCGCTACCCAGGTTTTGACTGTGTTAGTGAGGAAGGCTGGAGGTCTTACCTAAAACTTCCCCTTTCCCCACTTTTGCTTCAGCACGACTGTTTTCGTTTTCGCAAAGGGGATTTTTCCCTGTTAATAATTACGGACGCCAGCCGGGTCTCACCGCAACCCCTGGACTCCGGCCCCAGCAGCTGAAACCCGTGTTAAA
>JAODAL010035952.1:0-42320 GCA_025379985.1 Phyllomedusa bahiana
TTAGAAGGTATAACCCCTTTTCTAGACCATACTGACAATGTGTCAGTTTTCCGGTCATGAAATTGAATACAATGCGCAGAAACTGCTGATATCCTATGAAGCTCGTTAGATTTTACAGGTGTCTCCGTATTCTCACTTTGAGCTGACATGAGGTCGAACCTACATATTGTTTGTGGCATTGTTCACACGATATTATATATACCACATAGCTTGAGTTACAATTTACATAGGTTTTTATATTATATTTCTCATTGGTTACATATGATGAAAATTCTGATGTAATTTGCAAAAAAGAACAACATATACATTTTTTATGTGAACATTTAAAACAACCTTTGAATTTCAGCCAGGTAGGTTTCGATGTTTTTATAGGTAAAAGGGATGGTGACAAAATATTGCCAGGAGTTAGACTTTTTCTAGATACACATTTTACACCATCTTTGAGTATTTTATAATATCCCGGATCATTGTATAAAATTGGCAGATGTTTCAACATGATCTGATATATTTGTTTATACTCCTGGGAATATGTAGTAGAAAACACCATTTTTGTTTTCCGTTGTTCATATAATCATATTCCCTAGTATCTCTATTGTTATTCCTATATTTGAGTAAAGTTTCTCTAGGCATTTTGGCGACTTTATTTTCTGCTGACTTAATCATCCATTGTGGATATTGTCGTTCAGTAAGTCTACAAGGTAGGGCTTTCACATCTTTCTCATAGGTGTTAACATTTGTGTTATTACGTTTTAATTAGTGTTGAGCGATTATTATCGTCAAAGTTGAAATCGGCACAGTTTTCATGGTGATCGGATTTTTTAGATCATGCGATAATTTAGGTTAAAATCTGTGCATCATCTATTAAGATCGCGCCATTTTCGGCCCTTCCTGTCATTTTGGCGGCCAGCAAATCAGCTTACAGAATAGAGCAGGGTGAGATGTGTGTGCGACGTCATGACTGGGATGTGTATGGTTGCGATTGGCTGGAAAAATCACATGACCTCGTTTTACATAGAACAGAGTTTCCTGTTCAGCCTCAGTGTCTCTCAGCGTCTCAGAGCAGAAGGACGTGCGCTCTGCTTGTGTCCAAACAGCTCAGCGAAATTATTATATTTCTTCACAGAGAAACCTCTACTATTAGCTGTGATCCTTACAATTTAGTTAGATTAGAGATTGGAAGATTTTATGTAGTTAGGTAGAGAATTTTAAAGGAGCATCTATCGCTGTAAAGTCACAGGGGGAAGCGGGGGGGGGGGGGGGTCCCGCCGGCGAACACAGACAAGCGATAAAAAAAATACGGGATATAATTAACCAAGGCGTAGTGTAGACATTGCACTGCAATAGCTTTATTATTAACAGTTTTCTATTGAAAATTTCCTGGATATTGGGCAGCCTGAACTTATAGGATACACATCTTTTCTAGTAACTGCACGTCTCTTTGTTAGGTGCAAAACTCCACTTTTATTATCAGTATACATTTCAGATAGGTGTTCATTTCAATTTTGCCCATTCCACCTTTGTTGATATATCCACCTTGCACTTAAATTTGAATCCAGCAATTTTATATTCACCACAGGTGAATTGAAAGGTGCCAAAAATATCTTGTATTATACGAATAAGACAAGCTCTATAAAGAATACTGGATAAAGTTCACCAAGACTTAGTGTAGACATTGCACTGCAAAAGCTTTTTAAATTAACAGTTTTCTATTGAAATTTTTCCTGGATATTGGGCCAGCCTGAACTTATAGATACACATCTTTTCTAGTAACTGCAGGTCTCTTTGTTAGGTGCAAAACTCCACTTTTATTATTAGTATAATTTCAGATAAGTATTCTTTTTCAATTTTGCCATTCCCAAACCTTTGTTGATAAAATCCACCTTGCACTTAAAATTTTGGGAATCCAGCAATTTTATAGTCACCACAGGTGAATTGAAAGGTGCCAAAAATATCTTGTATTATACGAATACATAACAGATTCGTGTTTTTTGACTTTGGCTCACTACAGCTTTGTTCATTGAGGCAGCTTGCACTTAAATTTGAATACAGCAATTTTATAGTCACCACGGGTGAATTGAAAGGTGCCAAAAAATAATCTTGTATTATACGAATACATAACAGTACGTGTTTTTTTACTTTGGCGCATACACCCCTTTGTTCATTGAGGCAGCTTGCACTTAAATTTGAATCCAGCAATTTTTTAGTCACACAGGTGAATTAAATGGGTGCCAAAATACCTTTTATTATCCAATACATTTCAGATACGTGGGTTTTTCACTTTTTGGGCCGGCCACTTTGTTGATAATCTACTTTGGGATTAAATTTTTAATCCAAACCCAAATTTTTTAGTCACCACAGGTTTTAAAAATAGGTTCCAAAAATTTTCCTTTTATTAACCAATAAAATTTTTAAAACGGTTTTTTTCACTTTGGCGCAGGCCAACTTTGTTGTAGATCTACTTTGGGAGTTTATATTTGAATCCAGCAAAATTAAGTTTGATTTTAGGGATTTTAGAATGGGTGTGGGTTTGCCGTCTTTTAATGAACTTTTTTCCCAAAAAAATTTTTTATTTCATTCTCAAATTTTTATATTTCTGAACATGGAAACGAAATTCCCCAAAACCCCGGGAAAGAGGGGGGTAGGGCCTGGGGGTAGAGGGACTAGAGAAGGGGCCCTTCCAGGTGGGTGGGGACAACCGCATGCCAGCGGGTCCCCAAATTCAGGACCGCAAAAACCCTTTTTTCGCTGGGGCAAAGGGGCCCCGTGGGAATTTTCAGTAACGAACAGCGTCGCCAAATTTGTCCTTCAGTGGGTTTAAAGCAAACCTGCATCCCGCAGTCTTACCCCCTCGTCCCCCCCAAAAAAATTCCCCCGGCCCCCAAAAAGGGCATTTACAGTATCACCAGCATCCAAACAAACCCTGGGAAACAACCCAAATTCAAATCGTGTTAAACCCCCCACCCGTGGATTTTAAAAACCCTTTTTCTGAAGAACCCCCTTTAAAACAAAATGCGGGTTTGGGGGGAGAAGCATTTAAAAGACAAGAGGCCAAAGAAAGGAAAATTTTCCCCTGCTCTGGGCGCCCATTTTTAACTGATTTCCAACAAGGAGGAAATGAAGCGTCAATCGGGAAAAAACCCCGGGCGGTTTTGGGAACGCCTTTTCAGTTCCCCCTTTCTTGTAGCCCGCAGCTCCTTGGGTGCAGAAATTTTAGGGAAAGACGAAGTCACCTTTTATGATGAAGAGTGACGACATTGCGGATCCAAATTTGGGCTTTTTACAAAAATTTGCCTTCGAGCCCCTTCATCACTGGACAGGAAAGGGAAGACGATGGGGAATGTCAGTATTGGTTTCCCCCCCAAAAAGGGAGAGGGGTCGCAATTTCCCCCTGACATGATTTTTGCCAGCCAGGTCAGCGCAAAACCCCCCCTCCCCCGCTTACCCCCGTCAAAAAGGGCCAGGACCTCCCCCCAAGCCTGGGCCTTCTTTGACCCAAACCTCTGATTCACCACGATGTCATATTCCGCCTAAGCCGGGAAAAAGCATAAGTAGGGGGCAAGAAAAACCCTTAGGTTGGGGGGTTTAACCCCCCCACCAACATTCTAGTCACATGCAGCGAAGCATGATTTGAAAGGGGCAACAAATTGGCCAAAAAAGGCCCAAACCACGCCGGGGCCCCAAAACCCCCGTCACAACCCCCCTTTCTCCCGCCTCCTCCCCTCCGCCACCCCAAAAACTTCCTCAGTGCCCAAGCTCTCAGAGTCATGATCAGAGGATCAGCCCCGCCACCTTTTCCAAACCCTCGCCCGGGACCACCAGCACCACCAAAAGACCCATCCTACCCCTTCTCCTTCCCCAGTTTTTTACGACCTGCAAAGCCGTAAAAGTGGACATCTAGCAGCCCGCCTTCTGTCTTCCCGGTTTGGGGGGCAGAAGAAAAAACTTTAAAAAACCCAAAACCCTCCCCAAAACCAAAAGCCCGAATGTCGGCATTGCCAGGCTTTTGGCCTTGGAAAGGTTGCCTTTCCGTCTGGTGGACACAGATGGGTTCCGCCACGTCATGGCCCTTGCCTGCCCCCAATACCAGATGCCGAGCAGGCATTTCTTTGCCAGAAAAGCCGTCCCTGCCCTGGCCAGCCACGTGTCATCTAAAATTTCAAGCGCGTTGTCTGCATCTGTGGCCGGAAAAGTCCATCTGACCACCGACACATGGACTAGTAAGCACGGCCAAGGCCGCTATATCTCTGTGACAGCTCACTGGGTGAGCTGGGTGGATGTCTCTGGGGGTGACGGTGGCTCTCAGGCTCGGCGCACGCTCTTCAAAACCGCAGGGATGGTGCAGGTTCTTTCCCCCAAGGTCCTCTGGTGGCATCACGTGCCCAGAGAAACCAGGCCGTGTTGAAATTAATCTGTCTTGGAGACCGTCCACACACAGGTCAGGAGCTGTGGACGGCTCTCCGCAACGAGACCGAGCGCTGGCTGGGTGCCAAGAACCTTGTGCCAGGCAAGGTGGTGTGCGATAACGGGCGAAATCTGCTGGCCGCCCTTAAGATCGGTAGGCTGGAGCACATCCCTTGCCTGGCACATGTCATGAACCTTGTCGTCCAGAAATTTCTAAAGAGCTACCCGGGTCTGGACTGCCTGCTGAGGAAGGCTCGAAGTCTAAGTTCGCACTTCCGCCGTTCGCACCCTGCTTCGTCCCGCCTGGCTGCGTTGCAGCGTCAGCTCGGCCTCCCCGTCAACCGTCTCATTGTTGACGTGGCAACACGCTGGAATTCCACCCTCCACATGCTCCAGCGATTGTGGCAGCAGCGCAATGCCATTACGCAGTACGAAGTGACACATGGCCTGACAAGCAGCGGTGCGGACCTCGGGGTGTTGAGCCACCGAGAGTGGAGGCAGGTGAAAGAGCTCTGCACCATCCTTGCCAGTTTTGAAGAAGCCACCAAAATGGTCAGTGCGGACAATGCCCTTGTCAGCATGAGCATTGTGGTGATCTTAGTTCTGGAACGATCGTTGGACACTCTGAAACAACAGGTCCCGCCAGCGACGGAGGAGGAGACGGACACAGATGCGGACACGGAGCCTTTCTCTCCGTCAAATCCACAAGGCCCGACAGTTTCACAATTTCATCGGTCTTCATTAGGCAGTGGTTCGGGGTCCAGAGCTAGTGCAAGGTGGCGCATCAGCTCTCCGGGGGCATCATCTGAGGCAAGTCAGGGCTGTGGGTTTAAGCTGTGCCGGGGGAGCGGAGGGGGGAAGGGCAAGGAGGAGGAAAATATTCCTAGACAAACCCAGTAACCCCACCTCCAGGGCCTTTGGGAAAAAAGGTTGGCGGAATTTGAGGCAGAGGGTTAAGATGAGGGAAAAATCAGTTTTTCTAGTGCCCTTTTACCCAGAGGCTTGGGAAATAAGGCTCCATCCTCCATGAGTGGGTTTGGGTGCTCCATTTCCCTCAACATGAAAAACCCATTAAGGCCCCTCAAAAATGAACAACATTTTCTGGGTTTGGGCCCCCCCCTTGGGTCCCCGGGGACAAAAAAAACTCAGGGACTTTCCCCACCCCCCCCCAAATAAAAGATAAAAAGCAGGGAAAAGGAGACCTTGGGGATGACCCAAATTAAAAAAATCTGTTGCGTCCTTTTCTTCAAAGTTTTCCCCAAAATGTCACGGGGAACAACATCACGACTGACGGGAGTAAGTTCCAAGGGGAAACGAGCGGCCCGCAGGGGCAAGGGTGGCCAAAAAGCCCCAATTGGGGGCCTCCGGGAAACTTTTGTTTACCACCCAAAAACCCAAGCATGCAATGGGAGGGCAAAACATCCCAACACACAGAGACCAGCTTAAAAATCATGGTGCACCCACCCAAACGCGGCTCCCAAAACCGATGTTTTTTTTATTTTTCCCCGGGGCCCAAAAGACTTCGGGTATCCAAAATGGAAAGAATGGCCCGAGCTGGCTCGTCACCCCAAAAAATTTTTGTCCTGGGCCCCCAGCCGCTTTTTATCTGACGGGGCCTTTAGCACAAACTGGGGGGAACATTCCAAAAAACGCATCCCGGCTTTTTCCCCAGAAAAATTTTTGGAATCGGTTTTGACTTTCATCAAGATGAATCAGGGCCCGGATCTCTGAAAGATTTTTTGGGCCCCAAATTGCCGGGAAAACCCCGGTTTAGTTTGGGCCCGGGAGGGCCCCCCCCCGGGAAAAAAGACGGGGACCAAGGAAAGGGGGACCGCCTAGGGCGCCTACCTCAGCCTATCGCTAAGGGGCGCCATCAGGGCCCCGACCCTCGCCGGGCTCCAGGCCGCTGCCGTGGACCTGAAGCGCCGGCGGTCGCTGTGACCGCTTCTGTGGAGCAGAGAGCGAGCGCTCCCTGCCCCGCAGTCAGTGTCGGGCCCGCTCCCTGGAGGATCGCTGGATCCTCCGGTAAGCTGCAGGGCCGACACAGCGGGGCCGCCGGGTCCTCATAGCGCTGAGGACCCACCGCGGCCCTATGTGCCTCAGCCGGCAGCGTCGCAATGAAGTGATGTCATCGCGACGCTGCCTCTCCTCGGGCGCATAGCGCGTCACAGGCCCGTGCCCCGAGGAGCTCCCGGAGGAGCATGGGGCCCTGAAGAGGACAGAAGAGGAGCGCGCGCCTGGGAATTGGGTAAGTATTAATGTTGTTGTTTTTAAGTGCCTGCCTGTGGCCCTTATATTCTGCCTGTGGCCCCCATAATGCCTGCCTGTGGCCCCATAATGCATGCCTGTGGCCCCCTATATCCCGCCTGCGGCCCCCATAAGCCTGCCTGCGGCCCCCATAATGCCTGCCTGCAGCCCCCATAAGCCTGCCTGAGCCCCCATAATGCCTGCCTGCGGCCCCCTATAATGCCTGCCTGCGACCCCCTATAATGCCTGCCTGCGGCCCCCTATAATGCCTGCCTGTGGCCCCCCAATAATGCCTGCCTGTGGCCCCCATAATGCCTGCCTGTGGTCCCCTATATCCCGCCTGTGGCCCCTATAATGCCTGCCTGCGGCCCCTATAATGCCTGCCTGTGGCCCCCTATATCCTGCCTGTGGCCCCCTATATCCCGCCTGTGGCCCCTATAATGCCTGCCTGTGGCCCCCATAATTCCAGCGTGCGGGCCCCTATAATACCTGCCTGCGGCCCCCATCATGCCTGCCTGCGGCCCCCATAAGCCTGCCTGAGCCCCCATAATGCCTGCCTGCGGCCCCCATAATGCCTGCATAATGCCTGCCTGCGGCCCCCTATAATGCCTGCCTGTGGCCCCCTATAATGCCTGCCTGCGGCCCCCTATATCCCGCCTGCGGCCCCCATAATGCCTGCCTGCGGCCCCCTATAATGCCTGCCTGCGGCCACCTATAATGCCTGCCTGTGGCCCCCTATATTCTGCCTGCGGCCCCCATAATGCCTGCCTGTGGCCCCCTATGTCCTGCCTCTGGCCCCTATAATGCCTGCCTGCGGCTCCCCCTATATTACTGCCTGCGGCCCCCTATATCCTGCCTGTGGCCGCCTATATCCTGCCTGTGGCCCCTATAATACCTGCCTGCGGCCCCCTATAATACCTGCCTGCGGCCCCCTATAATGCCTGCCTGGTGCCCCTATATGCCTGCCTGGTGCCCCCATAAGCCTGCCTGAGCCCCCATATACGCCTGTCTGTGGTACCCTTACGCCTGCCTGAGCCCCTTTACGGCTGCCTGTGGCCCCTATTGCCTGCCTGTGGCCCCCGTACGCCTGCCTGAGCCCCTGTACGGCTGCCTGTGGCCCCTAAAATGCCTGCCAGTGGCCCCATAGCCCTGCCTAAGCCCCCCATTACGCTGCCTGAGGTCCCATACGCCTGACTGTGGCCCCATACGCCTGCCTGTGGCCCCATACGCCTGACTGTGGCCCCCATACGCCTGCATGTGGCCCCCATACGCCTGCCTGTGGCCCCTATACACCTGCCTGTGGCCCCTCTACACCGGCCTGTGCCCCCATTATGCCTGCCTGAGCCCCCATACGCCTGCCTGGTGCCCCCATACGCCTGCCTGAGCCCCCATACGCATGCCTGTGGCCCCCATACGCTTGCCTGTGGCCCCCAAAAACCGCCGGCCTGGTCCCCCCCCATACGCCTGCCTGAGCCCCCTTTACCCCTGCCCTGTGGCCCCATATGCCTGCCTAACCCCCCTTACGCCTGCCTGAGGTCCCATACGCCTCCTGTGGCCCCATAACGCCTGCCTGTGGCCCCATAACGCCTGCCTGTGGCCCCTATATGCCTGCCTGTGGCCTCATACGCCTGCCTGAGCCCCCATACGCCTGCCTGTAGCCCCCAAAACGCCCTGCCTAAAACCCTAGCTATATATTTGCCTGAGCCCCTAGCTATATACCTGCCTGAGTGCCCCTATATTTATATACCTACCTAAGGGGACAATATCTATATACCTGCCTGACTGAGAGGGCTATCTATATCCCTGTCTGACTAAGGGGACTTATATACCTATAATTAAGGAGTTACTGGAAATGTGAGAAATCTAAGATATTTGTGTCCAAATCCTCAGGGACGAGTCTTGGCTGGGAGCAATTAGCATGAATGGGGTGAACCGGATGGAGAAGAAAAGGGAAAGTGAACGACGCTGATCAGAAAAGACGTTTCCGGTGAGTCACTAAATGTAACTGCAGTGTAATCACTTATATTTCTGCAGAGCGTCCCAATTTCAACTAGTATCTACCACTATATGGCCCCTGTTTTGGCGGTGGTATATGGGCTTCAGAGCCTGTGTACAGCTGATAGTCACCTTGTGGGGGTCGCGTTCGGTCAGGGGCTGGAGAATTATTGAGCCTTAAGTAGTAATAGTTTAGGGTCTTGGTTTTGTAGAAGGTTTTTTAGTAACAATCATTCGTCTGGTAGATTTGCTCCATGTATCGGTGGATTATTTAGTGACTGTTATTTAGGGGTATTGCACTGTCATACGGAGGGGAGCGATTTTGAAAATGCAAATTTGTCAGGGCTGATTTTCATTGTGCAGTGACTGCTGAGGAGATGGACGGGAGCTATGTGGAATATGGGAGAAAAATTAGTGACAGGACCTGGCGCCCGGGGGGAGAGGAATTAGTGTGGGGGGGTATTTTTTGGAGAGCCGAGGGGGAGGGGGCGCCATTGGCTGTACTCGCCTAGGGCACCAAAATGCCTTGGCCCGGCCCTGGTTGCCGGTCTACTTCACATTCCTCTTCAAACAGAAATGGTCCTCAATTTTTATTCTCTTTTCCCAACAGTTCATTTTGCTGGTTTTGCTGTGAGGAGACTGTAAAAGACAGCAAGGTTTCATGACAACACCGTATTCCATTTACTACTTTATTTTAAAGTTTTCGCATTGTCAAGGGTTTTTTTGAGGTCATTGTTCTGTGAAACAGCTAAAATTTTGGCCCTTTTGGAACAGAAATGGGGTTTTTAAGTGGCATTTCTCCCTCAAAAATTTCTTAATAGTGGCTGAAAAAGCATATTATAATTTTTTGGGTCATCGCTTTGAAAATGCGCAATACACAGGTCCTATTATAAAAAAAATGTTGTTTCAAAAAAGACATTTGTTTTCAAAAAATTGCCCAAAAGGGTGCTAAAGGGGGTCATGTTTTTAAATTTTTTGGGGGCATTTTCTTGAAACAGCTATACTAAGGTCCAAAATTAAAAAAATGTTTTTCTAACAACATTTGTTCTTCAAAATTGTCCAAAGGGGCTAAGGGTCATGCTTTGAATTTTTGGGGGCATTTTGCTTAAAATGCAGAATACTACGGGTCCATTATAAAAAAAAGGGGCAACTATTTATTCTTAAAACAATTGTCCAAAGTGGCTCAAGGGCCTTTTTAATTTTTGGGGGCATTTTTGCTTTAAAAATGCAGCAGGGCTACGGGCCATTTAAAAAAAAAATGTTTTTTTTCTAACGACATTTGTTCTTCACAATTGTAAAGAGTGGCTCAAGGGTGATGGTGCTTCAAAAACAGGAACAGGGGGGACACGTTAATGGACAAATTGCAAAATACTTGTTTTTGCAAGAACCTTTAACATAGCTATCAATCCCTGATTAAAAAACCCATTTTAATAAAATTAAAAAAAGAAAAAAAAGACGGTGGGTTTCCACCTTTTTTAAAAATGTGTTTTCTAGAATTAAATACAAAAAAACTTGCATTACAAAATAGCTGGAAAAAAAAAATTTCTCTAATTGCAAGGGAGGTACAGGAAAACTTGCCCCAGATTGGGGTTATTCGAGGACATGGCGTATGAGCACGGACAGAGAACAAAGTACAAAAAACAATTTTTCCCCCGCACGTTGAGTAAAATAAGAAAAAAAATGCCAAGAAAAAAGGGGACCTGGGGGGAAAGGAGCCCTTTCCCCCATATTCGAAGTGAAGCTAATTGGTCCGCACTCATACGGGGGGGCAAGCGTACCCAGGACAGGGGCAGTATATGTCCAGTGAAACTAAAATGGTGGTTGAAAGACTCCTTTTTTCCGGGGACTTTTTTAAAAGTGGGGGGGTCATGCAGGTTTGGGGGTCATGCGTGGCCCGGACAGATATAGAATGTCCATAAAATAAAAGGGGGTGAAAGACCCTTTTTTTCCCGGGACTTTTTTTAAATTGTGGGGCAGACAGGTTTAATGGCATTCTGCGGTACAGGGCAGATATAGTCAATCCGTAAACTAAAATGGGGTTGAAAAGACTCCCCTTTTTCCGGGACTTTTTAAATGTGGGGGTCCGGTTTGGGGCTCATGCGTGGGCCCCCGGGCAGGTATGTCAAAATTTTTATTAAACTAAAATGGTAGTTTGAAAAGATTCCCTTTTTCCGGGCCCTTTTTAATCTGGGGGTCATGCGGTTTTGGGGGGTCTCTGTGGGGCCCCGGACAGGTAAGTCAATGTCCAGTGAAACTAAAATGGTGGTTTAAAAACTCTTTTTTTCCCCGGAAATTTGAATCGGGGGTCAGACAGGTTTAAGGCATTCTGCGGGCAGGACAGTTTAAAACAATGTCCAGGAAACTAAAATGGTGGTTAAAAACCCTTTTTCCAGCATTTTTAATCTGGGGGGCATGCAGGTTTTGGGGCCATCTGCGTTTTTCCGGGCAGGGATATTCAATTCCATTCAAGTAAGATGAAGGTTTAAAAACATACTGCCTTCTGGCACTTTTTTAAATTTTTGGGTGATGCAGTTTAAGGGGCAAAGCTGTGGTACAAGACGGGATAGTGAATTTGGGGTGTGTTTTTTTTTCTGTTTTTTATAACCTAAATTTTGCCCAAAAATGTAGCCCCCGTACCATTTATGTTTGGATGTTAATTCCAGCTTTCCAGCCCTGTTTGGGTGTAAGAATGAAGGTGTTGTTGTCTCCCATAAAATTTAATGGTCACCGCCCTAATCGACTGCTCACTACGCATTTGTCGATGATGGCGACACGACTATCACCGATGTCGATGGCCAATGCAATCGTCAACACTAATTTTTAAACTGATTGTTCAAACCTTTCCGGGACTTATTTGATAGTATGGAGGAGATGGTTAAACTGCAAGAAGATTTAATTTCTGCTGTATCTTTTTTTAAAAATTCACTATGTATAGTGGAGTCATATCAAACCCAAACAGGGTTAAATCCAAAAATAATTTTTTCAAAAAGATATTATAAGTGAATTTCAATCCAAAAAATTTTAATTTAAAATATGCCATGAAAAGTGGTATAGTGGCTGCATCACCTCTCCAGACAATCACCAAGTCGTCAATGAAACAACCAAACCAATTCAAGTGTTGGAAAACAAATGTTAACACCTATGAGAAAGATGCCCTACATTGTAGACTTACTGAACGACAATATCCACAATGGATGATTAAGTCAGCAGAAAATAAAGTCGCCAAAATGCCTAGAGAAACTTTACTCAAATATAGGAATAACAATAGAGATACTAGGGAATATGAACAACGGAAAACAAAAATGGTGTTTTTTACTACATATTCCCAGGAGGTTTTAAACAAATATCTCAGATCATGTTGAAACATCTGCCAAATTTATTACAATGATCCGGGGATATTATAAAATACTCAAAGAAGGTGTAAAATGTGTATCTAGAAAAAGTTTAACTCTTGGCAATATTTTTGTAACCATCCCTCTTAACTGTAAAAACATCGAAACCTACCTGGCTGAAATTCAAAGGTTGTTTTAAATGTTCACATAAAAAATGTATATGTTGTTCTTTTTTGCAAATTACATCAGGATTTTCATCATATGTAACCAATTTGAGAAATATAATATAAAAACCCTATGTAAATTGTAACTCAACCTATGTGGTATATAAAAAATTTTCGTGGGGAACAATTGCCACAAACAATATGTAGGTTCCACCTCTTGTCAGCTCAAAGTGAGAATACGGAAGACACTCTCCAATGTAAAATCAAATGAGCTTCACAGGATATCAGCAGTTTCTGCACATTGTATTCAATTTCATGGACGGAAAATTGACACATTGTCAGTAATCGGTCTAGAAAGGGTTATACCTCCTAAAAGAGGAGGGGATCTTTATCCGTAAGCTTCCCCACCACGAGGCTTATTGGATTTTTCTTTCTTAGATCATACCAAACCATATGGTTAAATAAGAGAAAAGATTTAGTTTTATATTATTAAAGTATAATGTATATACGTGTATTAGTGTTGTATTATATCAGTAGTGAAAATTCTGTGTGCCATATATTTATCTTTGTCATGGTCACATGTTTTGTATCAGACCTATGATTGGTCGGTATATTTTTATAAAATGGAGGCTGTTTGAAAACTTGTTTGTTATGCCCATGAGAAATGGCCCGTGAGGCCTGAAAAGCGTTGGCGTATTTTTAAGTGTGTTGGATCGATGTTGCTGCTATTCGGAATATAAAGGATATGGCTTTTAAAGATGCTGGACATTCTACTTCTTCTTCTTCTATATAAACTGTTATTTGGGTACATGGCAGAGTGAACAAGGGAGGGAGTGCTATTTGGCTTTTGGAATGCAAATTTACAAATCCCCCAAAGTACCAAAACATGTGAAACCTTCAACACCCCTCATGGATCTCATGGACGAGTTGACATTTTTATTGGTACCATTATGGGGTACATATGACTTTTTGATCGCTTTTTACCAATGTTTTTGTGAGGTGTTTTGAACAAAATACAGTAATCCTGGTAAGGTTTTTTATTTTTATTTTTTACATTAGTCACTGTGTAAATGACATGCTAGCATTACTCAGCAGGTTGATATGATTACTGCGATACCCAATTTGTATATTTTTTTATGTTTTTACTGTTTTTACACACTAAACACTTCGATTCAAAAGGGAAAACACGTTTTTGCATTGCCATAGTCTGAGAGCCAGAAGTTTTTTATTTTTATGTGTAACGGCTTGTTTGTAGCGGGATGAGTTGCCATTTTTATTAGTAAAATTTATGGGGGATAAGGCTTTTTGATCGCTTTTAAATCTGTTTTTTGGAAGGCAGGGTGAAGAAAATACTGCACTACTACTAGTGTTTTTTATTTTTAACAGCGCTCATTGTGCAGTATACACGAAAAGTTAGTTTTATTTTGTGGGTTGATACAATTACGGAAATAATCTATATAGTTTTATATGTTGAAATGCTTTGCAAAAAGTGTTTTTATTGTGTAAAACAATATTTATGCATTGCTATTAGAGATGGGCGAATTGATTCTAAAGAAGTGGAATTCGTTTAGAATTTCAGGAAAACTTCGGTTTGGAACAAAACGAACTTTGGGGTACTTCGCGTGAACGAAGTGTGCTTTTGTTGATAAATGGCTGCGAGCACATGGGTTACATGGGCAAAGAATCTGGGGGGGAAAAAGGGTAGCCCGCTGACTGTGCAGAGATAAAGCCCCAAACAGAGACCGGCGGGTTCTGTGCGTCCGATAATTTTAAATCCGGGCGGACGCTGGGGCTATACGCTTCACTGTACTGAGTAGGGGAAAGGTGTGCAGCGGCTTCTTGTGATAGTGATACTAAAAAAATATTTTTTTCACGATTTTTGGGGGGTGTCAAAAGCTTGTTCGGGACTTCTTTTTAACGTTCTATTTTGATTTTGTGGGGTAAATTTGGGTCTGAATCCAGTGTGCTAGTGGCTGCATTTAATTTTAAGTATCTGCTCAAAGCACATTGAAAATCCCAAGGGTGATTAAGCCTGTTCCTGTTGTATTATTTAAAGAAACAGGTTTTTACAATACAAAACCACTTTCTTTTTGGTGCTCAAATTTTTTGCGCAATTTACATCCCCGGGGTTAATTTTAAATGTTGTTTTTGTGCTGTGGTGACTAAAAGAAAACCGTCTTTTTTTCCCGGGAAAAAAGACAAAATTTTTCCCGCCATAATTTTAAAGGAAGGGTTAATTACAAGTTTTTCTCTTGTTGTGTAGCGTAAAATACACGCCATTGTAACAGTTTTGGCTGCTCAATTCTTTTGCGCCATTTACATCCAGGGGTTAATTAAGCTTTGTTCTGCTGTTGTGGTGACTGAAAGAAACTGTCTTTTTCACCGGCAAAAAAGACATTTTTCCTGTAGCATAATTCACAAGCGAAGGTTAATTACAAGTTTTTCTCTTGTTGTGTAGCGTAAAATACACGCCATTGTAACACGCTACAAAGCTAGTAGTTTTTGGCTGCTCAATTCTTTTGCACAATTTACATCCATGGGTTAATTAAGCGTTGTTCTGCTGTTGTGGTGACTAAAATAAACCGTCTTTTTCACCGCCAAAAAAGACATTTTGCCTATAGCATAATTCACAACTGAAGGTTAATTACCAGTTTTTCTCTTGCTGTGTACCGTAAAATACAAGCCATTGTAACACGCTACAAAGCTCGTAGTTTTTGGCTGCTCAATTCTTTTGCGCTATTTACATCCAGGGGTTAATTAAGTGTTGTTCTGCTGCTGTGGTGACTAAAAGAAACCGTCTTTTTCACCGGCAAAAAAGACATTTTTCCTGTAGCATGATTCACAAGCGAAGGTTAATTACAAGTTTTTCTTATTGTGTAGTGTAAAATACACGCCATTGTAACACGTTACAAAGCTGGTACTTTCTGGCTGCTCAATTCTTTTGCGCATTTTACATCCAGGGGTTAATTAAGCATTGTTCTGCTGTTGTGGTGACTAAAAGAAACCGTCTTTTTCAACGCCAAAAAATAAATTTTTCCTGTAGCATAATTCACAAGCGAAGGTTAATTACAAGTTTTTCTCTTGTTGTGTAACGTAAAATACACGCCATTGTAACACGATACAATGTTGGTAGTTTTTGGTTTCTCAATTCTTTTGCGCAATTTACATCCAAGGGTTAACTAAGTATTTTTCTGCAGTTGTACTCAGTAAAAGAAACTTTGTTTTTCACCGCCACAGAAGAAATTCTGTAGCATAATTCATATCCGAAGGTTAATTAAGCCTGTTTGTGCTTTTATATTCAGTAAAATACACAGAGTTTTTAAACGCCACATACAAGTCAATTTTTCCTGCCCATTTGTGGAGCGCAATTTATATCCAAAGGTTACCCAAGCTTCTTAGTGGGTTCATTTGGAGTCAAATACAGGGTGTGGAGTTATCATATACAGATATCTTCATCAAACAGTGTCTGTACATTTTAGAACAAACAGTATGTCAGACAGAGAGGTGGCAGGCTCTTCACCTTCGAGTGGCAGTGGCACAAACATTCCTGGAGCAGGCCCAGGTCGCAGCACAGCAAGGGGATGTCGCAGGGGTTTCTTCGGGGGAGGCCACAACGCCGCTGTTCTAGCGGCCGTTTGTGCTGAAACCAAGGGTTTTTGATTGGTTGCTAGGTCACCCACTTCCTCCCAGATGACATCGACAACCCCAGCCAAAGAATCGGTGGGGTCGTAAACCCAAAACCCTTATTTGGCATGGCCCCGGGGTTTGCGGTTCGCGGCCCTCCCCTGTCCTCAACCCGCCTTGGTCCCACCCGGGTTTCCCTCACCCAGAGATTACTAGGGGGTTGGGGTCAGCCCCATTTAGAAAGGATGAACAATTTGAAGGGGGCAGTCCGTACTTGGCAGCAAAGAAAGGGGGGCCCAATATCCCCTGCTTTTGCAGTAGGCGGCAAAGTTAGATGTGGAGATGGCAGGGGAGGCATGTTTGGGGGGTCAGCCTCTGCATACCAAAGACCGGGGATGAGGACAGCAGTGACGATTGAAACAAAATAGATGATGATGTAGCCACCGCACTTTGGGGGGGGGAGAAGCAAGGGTTATCTCGTAGGAAGAGGGCGTCAGTTGCGGGGCAGCGGCGCAGCAGCAAGTGGGGTTTTGTGGCCCTGAGTCAGCAGGGGAGCAGCAGTTTTGAGGGCGGGGGCCAAACGGCCCCGGGGGAGAAAAACCCCCCTTCGCAGGTTTAAGAAAATGGGCACAGGGGGGTCAGTGCGGGGGGGCGGGGGTTGTCATCAGTGCGGAGCGTTGGCGGTTTTAAAAACGAAACCGGGGTGTGGCAGTTCTTTGCTAAGACCCCGGGGGAGCCCAAAAAATGGGTATAGTAGAATCTGTGGGGAGAAAATGAAATGGCCAGGGAGTAAAAGTTGGCACCCGGCCCTGCTCAAAAATTTGGGGTCACCATCCGGTGGACTGGGGAAAGGGCCGATGTGGTGTCCCTCCGCCCCGCAGCAACAGCAGCAGCAGCACCCCGTGGCAGCTGCTTGAGCCAGTCAAGGCTCCCCCCTCTGCAGAAAGGGAGCTGTTTTTCTTTTCCATCATCCCGGTCCCGGACTCCTCGTATCATGGCCAGCAGTCGTTTCGCGAGGGTTGCGAGACAACAGTTTGTCCCAACCCTCCTAAAAGGTGCAGCAGTGGAGTGTCCTTCCCAAGTTTTTGGTCTTTTCATCCTCCCTTTCCCAAAAGGTGGATCGCACCGTTCAGAGAATAATGGGTTGTGCCGAGCGAGATGGAGAGTTCCAAGCCGTAATTTTTTTTTCCCAAAAAGGGGGTATAAGAAATTCAAAAAATATGTAGACAAAATAGGGGGAATTTCCTTGAACTTATCGGTTTTTTTCCCAAAGTTGCACGGCAGCGCGGGATGTCTGGAGCTGAAAACTATGGTCGGGGGCATAGTACATGCCCTTTTTGGCCCTTTGGTTTTTAAAATGTGTTTCCCGGGCCCCCCGGCCCACCCCAAACAATTTGGACAGGAGACCCCGCTTTCTCCTCCTTGTTTTTAAAACCCTTGGGGCTCCTGCGCAATGTCCCCCCTTTCCCCTTCCTCCTCCCTCCCCCAAACCCCCAAACCACCTTCTCAGCCCCCCAAAAGTAAGGGCTCCATCATACCACATGTGAAGGGGCCCTCCAGGGGGTTGTCACTCAGTTATAACCTGGCTTGCCTGGGGAGAACGAAGTCACAAAGGGGGGGAAAATGCTCCAAGGTTTTTTGCAGCAAAAAAGGAGGGTTGTGGGCTTTCCTTTCCCCAACTGAAAATTCGGAACCAGGTAAAGGGGAAAAGGGGAGTAAAAAGGGTGTCCGCGCTGCACCGAGGAGGGATGGCCCATGGCCCGGGAAATGGCGATGTCCCAAAATTTCTGGTTTTGTGAAAAGGTTCCTGAAGCCCTTCCCCCCGATTTTTCAAAAGGGTTTTTGAAATGGCCAGGAAAATGTGCATCCCACTTCTCCATTTTTACAAAGCCAGGGAACCCCTCCTCGGATTTGAGGGGAAAAAAAAGGGCCTCCCCCAACACACCCCGGGAATATGCGGGGATTTTTCCACCCATTAAAATTTCCCATTTGGCCCTTGTTGGACCAACTGTATGAAAGAAAAAGGGCCCTTTTTAAAAATTTTTTGATGATCCGGGGGAAAGGAAATTTATCCCTGTGTAACTTTGGGGCAGCCTGGGGCCCGCTCATGGGTAAAAACTTTTTGGCCCGTTTGTTTTAAAAGGGGCCATTCAAAGGAGGCCCGTTTTTTTGTCAGTCGCCGGGGATACGGGTTGAAAAACGTAAATTCCCCAAATGCTTCATGTCCTGGAACAGATGTTTGAAAAATCTGTCTGGGAAAGGGGGAACGGGAGGACATGGCGATTTCTATCTTGGGGCCAAATGGGGCCCGGGGGGGGACTGAACTGGAAGGGAGGAGGATAGAAGCATTGTCGGGTTTGAAAAGGTGGATTTTTCTACCCAGGGGGGAAAAGAGGGGGGAGGAGCAGGGCAATGGGGAAGGTAGAGGGAAAAAGAGAAAGACGAGGGATGCCCCCAAAAGGGCCCCGTGGCAGTATACGGTGGAGTTTGGAGGCGGGGAGCCCTCGGACCCACTTGTGCGAGGGCCCCGGCAGCATGCTGATTTGCCGGCTAGTGATTTGAGGGAATAGTCAGACCCGGCAGGGGGATGACTTCGGGGTTCCCCAAACCCTATTGGCCCCTGCTCCCAGCCCCAAAAGGGGGACCCTTTTTTCCCCAAGTGTTGGGGAGGGAGGACAAACTCAAATATTATAGGAAAAATCCTCCTAGTCGTTGGCCCCCTCCCTTTGTGCGGCATCGTCCTCCTCTCACGGGTTTTCTAAACCGGGGGTTTTTCAGTACTAAAGAAAACTTCGTGCGGCGGGGGGAAAGGGGGGGGGGGGTTTTTGGGAAAGAAAGTACCAGTTTCCTAAAGCAGCAACCCAAAAAAAGTCGGGAGTCACTGATGGGGCACCCTTCCATCCCCACGCCTAGTAAGGTGGGGCGGGTCGCCAGAAAGCCAAAGGCCCTGGGCAGTCCCTAAACCCCAAAAGGTGGTGGCCATTTGGGAAAGCACTTTTGCCCCCCCAAGTTAGAAGATCGTGGACTAATGGGCACCCAAAACTGGTTTGTTTTGGCCCCGAAACCCTTGGGCGGAGTTTGCAGGGGAAAAGAAGCTGCCCTGCCCCGGCCTGTTTTTGGAATCAGAGCGGGTTTTCAGTGCGGCGGGGGCCCCTTGGGTTTTCCCCCAAGGAGAACCGCTTGCCCCACAGGAAATGGGGAAAAAACTAAATCCTTTGTAAAGAGGGAATCAGGCGTGGATGGCCGGGTTTTTCCACACACAATGCCTTAGGGCGTCCCGAACACACCCATAAAGCCTCACCCAAAATGTGAGAAATTAGTTGGGTTCCCAAAAACCTGCCTCAGCCCTATTTCTGATGCCCCCAACCCCCCCTGATGCCACAAATCTGCGCAATTTTGCATCTGCCCCCAAAACTCTTTTCCCGGGGAAGGGGGTATTGCCCCCCCAACCTCCCCACCATGTTCATTGAAAAACTCTATGAGCTCTTGCTGCTGCTGCTTTTGCTGGTGCCGTGACACCCAACATTGTGTCATTGTCCCCATCTATCCCCCTACTCCAGTTTTTGCCTTTCCCCCAGAATGTCTTTTTTGCCACTGTTGCCCTCATGCTGCGGTTTGTGGTTTTGCTGAGTGTCCACCCCCTGTGTCATTGTCCCCACTCTGTGGCCTACTCCTGTTTTTGCCCCCTCCAGTTTGTCTTTGTCCCAAATCCCCTGACCTCTTGTGCTGCTCCCCGTGCCCCCCAAACTGGTTTTTTGTGCCCCCTTTTCTGACCTCATGCTGCTGTTTGAAGTAAACCTCCACACTGGTCTTTGTGCCGCTTGGGGGCCAACCCCCGGTTTTTCCCACCTCCAGAATGTCTTTGGGTCCCAGGCTGACGTCATTCGGGCGGGGGGCTGCCGGGACCCCCCAAAACGGTGAAATTTGTGCCATCTCTGCCCTCTTGCTGCTTTTGCTTTTTGACCTCCTTCTCTGTCATTTTTTGCCACTCTGGGGGCCTAAAATTGTTTTTCCACCTCCGGAATGTCTTTGTGCACTCTCGACCCCCTGCTGCTGCTCCCGTCAACCCACTCTCTGTTTTTTTGCCACTTTTTGGCCTTCTTTTTTTGGGCCCCTCCAGAATGTTCATTTTGCCACTGTCTGACCTTATGCTGCTCCTCCCGGGGCCCCCATACTGTGTCATTGTGGGCCCGTCATGTGGCCCTTCCCTCCCCCTGTTTTTTTTTTGCCCACCTCCAGAATGTCATTTTTGCCACTGTCTGCCCTAAATGCTGTGCTGCCGTAACCTCCCCCACTGTGCCCTTTGTCCCAACCCCTGTGGCTTTCCTCGGTTTTTTTGCCCCCTTTCCAGAATTTTCATTGGGGCCACTCTTGACCCTTAATGCTGCTGCTGCTGCCCCCGGGTCCCCTCCAACTCTGTACAAAAAATATTGTAAACCTTTGAGTCTCGTTTGTTTTTTTTCCAGCTTTCGTGGGCATGCTTTATCAGGAACATTCCCCTTGATTTTTTTGGTTTCGTTTTGCCAAATTAAGTCCCAAAGGGAAATTTTTAAATTGTGAAGCGATTTAAGACCCGGCGTCCCCGGGGGTGCTTTTGTCATACAAAAATTTAAAAAATTGTATGAAGACCAAACGAAGCTCCCTATGCATTTTTAAAAGCATGGAAACAACGTTCCAGCACCTGCGGGCCCCGGTTGCAGCTTTGGAAAATTTGCTTTTTTTTTTTAAAAAAAAAAAACAGTTCCCAAAAGTAATTCAAAAAGAATTTTTTTTTTTGTGGGAAATTGGGGAAATTTTGCCCGAACAAATTTTTTGGGAAATTTTCGCCCATTTTCAAATTTGCTATCTTTAAAATAATAACCCATTTTTTAAAATTTTTCCATTAAAGAGCTTTGTAAGGCTTTTTGGGGGGGGCCGGGGGGGATAAAACCAATTTTTTTATTGAAAAAAAATTTGGCGTTTATAAAATTTTTTTTAAACGCTTTTTTATTTAAATTTTATGTGCGGCAGGATGAATGAAAGTTGCTTCTGTCCCTTTTTAATTTTTTTACTCTTTTCACCATGCAGGAAAAAAAACCATGACAAAATTAATAGGGTGGGTTTTGGAAAAACCAAAAGGGGATACCAAATATGCATTTTTTTTTTATCTTTTTTTTGGGGGGGTGTTTGGGCATTTGTAAAGTGGAAAAGGGCGGTGACGTGTTTTTATTTTATTTTTTGTGTTTGTGTTCTACTTACAGGTACATCCAAAGTCGGAAAGGTGATAATGAATCATTATTTAAAATTGTGCTGTATGACTTTTTTTGTTTTTTTACGGTTTTGACTGTGAAAATGTTTTTTTAAAATTTATAGTGGGTTTTGGGGAGGAAGATTTTTTTGCTCCTCCTTAAAAATTTGTAGTTTTAAAAATTCGGGAAATTTAGATAATTTTTGAAATATAAGATATGCGGGGAAAACCAAAAGGTTTCTAGAGGGGTTACAATGAAAATTGATAGAGGGGAAGTAGTAGAGTTGTTGGTTTTTTGGGAGTGGGGTTTACTGTTGCTTTTTAACAGCAGGCGACACAGTTTCTCCAGGAATACTTCAGGGGTTTATTTGGTACTCTTTTTTTGTGGAAGTTACCAAAGGGACCCCTTTTTTGGGAAAATTTTTCGACCCTTTTTTTCTTTAACCCCTCCCCTTTTTATAATTTGGGGTTTTTTGTTCCTTTTCCCCGTTCCAACGGGGAAAAAAGGGGCGGGCCTTTGGGATTGACCCCGTGAAAAGCCCAAACTGGACAAAAGGGGAAGTGGTGCCGTTTATTTAGGAAATTCTCTGTCCACACACTGGGGTCTTTAGACTCTTCAGGCAGTCTCTCAAACTGCCCTCCTAGGTCACTGTGCATTGTCTTCCTCTCCTTAGTGTCCACTCTGCCTGAGTGTCTATCTTCTCTCTATGTCTCTGTGCCTGTTGAGACACTTGAATCAAACTCAGAACATAACCATAACTAACTCCAGAGCTGACAGGCTCTACCTTATAACTCTTTGCACAGCCTCTTGCCCCACCCCTGTCAGCCCTGCTGATTGGCTGCTCACACCAACAACCCCAGCTCTTTCTCTCTTAAACCCCTTATAACTTACTCTATTCATTTCCCTTCTCACTGTACACTATCCAAGTAATATCCGATATTTATCTACATATATAAATATATACATTTGTCCTCCTTTTCATATACAGAATATTTATAAAGATATAGATATTCAGAAATATTTTCTTGATTTAGATGGGTAATATGCATCCCTCTTGATCTTCCTGCCTGTTCTTATCTAGATATGTTTACATAATTTGCATGAATGATAAGGTTAAAAAAGACACTGATCCATGAAGTATAACCCTACTGTGTCGATCCAGATGCCAGTTATCTCATAGTAGAGAAATAAATAATTTAGTAACTCCAAATATGCTAATCAGAATAAATCCCTCAATAAATGTCCTTTCTCCAGAATTTCATGCCCACAATCTGTAAAAATATATACAGGTTTTTAGAACGATATCTAGGGCAACATGTATGATTTTTGGCTCTTAGATGCCAATTTTTATGCGCATTATAATAGTGTAGAATGCGCCTGAATTTATGAACCCGGTTTACTGCGGGTCATAAATCAGGTGCATTCTAGCGTAAAGACGACATTTCTAACTCAGGAAAATCACTTTGAAAGTGGTTTACCTGTTCCAGTTGTAATACACCTATTTTTGCCGTTCTCCTGTTCATAAATGTGTAGAATGGTATAGTTCTAATGTGCCCTGCCTCCTGCATGCCCCCTGATATCAGACGCATTACAAAGTGCCGGGGGCGCTCTGTAATACACCTGATACTGGCGTGCGGGCATTTTAAAAATATAGCGAATGGGGCAGCGCTACCGTAGATCTCAGTCTGTATAGATGCCAGACTTCTGGCGCAGCCCCATTCACGCATGTTGTCCCTAGTGTCCGGAATGATTCTTGAAGTAGCAATCAGAAAACCGAGCTGGGAATTCATAGTTAAAAAATATAACTCTCCTTGGAGTTAATCCTCCAAGTAGTGCAGACTGAATATAGTCTACATACAGTATGTTTAGATATATGCACCTGATGGACAAGCTTAATAAACATATTGGAGTATTTCCAGTTTGGATCATTTGGAGTATTGGTGCTGAGAATGTGTTGTATTTTGTCCACTGATTTAAAAGCTCTGTTTTTCTGATCTCTTCTTTGCCAGTACCTTGGACTTTATGGTATATTTTACTGTGGAGAGTTTGGTGGACCTCAGCTTTAAGCAAGCACACAATAATTAGCTCTGGTACACACATTATTTGTGTTTTATCATTTTTAGATGAATGGTTTCAAAAAGACAATAAGATTTATAAAGTGTATTTTAGATTAAATATATTTTGAGGGAGATAGAACTATTTGCAAATAAAGCATATATTAGAGACCAAACTAAAAAAGTGGTCATGTTTGTATTACTGGGCCAGTTCTTAGGTATTTCTTGGAGAAAATTTATGGATTCCCAATATAATTCTGTAATAGTTCAAACACTAATCTAGAAAACAAATAAACATAGTTTCTAATTTCAGATCCTTCTGAATTAAAGTTACATAAAACACTCATATTACTTTGCACTCTCTTTACAGC
The DNA here is from genome assembly GCA_025379985.1 of Phyllomedusa bahiana. Taxonomy (NCBI): domain Eukaryota; kingdom Metazoa; phylum Chordata; class Amphibia; order Anura; family Hylidae; genus Phyllomedusa; species Phyllomedusa bahiana. The sequence continues at coordinate 23,417 of JAODAL010035952.1, forward strand.
CAAATCAAGGTCTAATAACTAACTTGCTGATTTTTTCCTAGTTCTTAGTCCCAATTGTTGCAATTCCTTTTGTTGAGACTGCATGTGGCTACATGTAAGCAACCGTAGAACTTCAGGCTATCTCACTGAGGGGTAACCGCAATGGGTCTGAAGGGCATAGATACCCTGTCATAATGGAATTGCTCACATAATTAGAGCATTGTCCATGCAGTGATATATTTTCTTGAAAGTTCAGATATTGCGGGACTGTTTGCTGCTCTAACAAGCATCCTAACAATCAATGCTTCAAGAAAGTCTTACTGCTCCCTCATTATAGATAAGTTGTCCTGACTGTCATTTTTCAAAAGAATGTTCAATAAAAATATTGCTCAAAAAGAAAGTGTCATCCTGTATTTATTGCAGAGCTTGCAATAAGGATAACACTGCACCAAAGTTACAAATATATTCTTTGTCAAGGTGACACTAACCATAAATCATCCTCCATATTAATCATTTTGTAGAGTGACCTGTTTGATTTTAAATTTGATATTAAATATAAGTGCTACATGTATATTGGCTCTGACCACAACATGACCTTTAGTAATGCACTGTAATAATAAAAAGATAATTCTTACTGTTGAGTTCGAAATTTGACCTGTAAAAGTGTCATGTAATAAACTTATATTAATAATTCTAACAATTATGATTAAAAGAACAAAAACAGGGAAGTAAATATCTAAGAGTATGATTACACGGCGTTTTTGGATCCAATTTTGGATCTGTGTTGGATCCGATAATCGGAGCCAAAAACGCTGCAGCAATTAGATCCAAAACAGATCAAACATGTATCTAACTTGCAGCTGCATGTTTGGATGTGTGTTGGAGGCAGCAGGATCACACCCTATATTTTAAAATAGGGCTCCTGCTGCGTCTTTCGGACAAAGAATTGACATGTCAATTCTTGGAACGGATCCAAAAGACGGATCCGAAAGGCAGAGTGGGACACGCATCGACGATCACTCGTGTGAACGCCGATGCATGTTTCTAATAAAAAGCAATGTAAATCACATTGCTATTTATTAGATACGTGTTTGGGTCCGTTTGGGATCCAACAGACGGATCCAAACATGTATCGAAAAGCGTATGTAAACATGGAGTAAACACGCCGTGTGAATATACCCTAACTCTGGGCAGCCAAGGACCATATAATTATATCCCTCCAATAAACTGGTTCCATGTGGATTTTTGCTGTTTCATACATACCAATAAAATCTCAATCTAATGGGTACCATTTTCTTATTATGTACATACAATATTAGTGGTAATAAGAATTTATTTATCCCATGCCATACTGTTGTAAAAATATAATCTGGTATAAGGGAATCAAACCATAGAGACATTCACATCAATGTCAATACATTCATTGACAAGCAATATACTAAATCACCTGCCTAATATTGTTTATGACCCCTTTATACCATTAAAATATCTCTAACCTACTGTATTGAGGTACGAACTCTATAATGGTGTTCTGACGTACCTGGCCTCAAGATATTAGCAGCAGATGCCCTTATGTGCAGCCCCTAACTATAAAAACATGGATATATTTAGGATATATACATAAACTTTAACTATATAAATGATAGATCAATTTCTTAATGATGAGATACCTGTATGTTATGATGACTTGTTAGTTAACGGAGCATGGTGCCATTGAAAAATACAAATTATCCTGAGAAAAAAACATGCCCTCATACAGCTATTTCGGCACCATTGAATTACACAATTTATAGGAAACCGACAACTGAGAATAACCTTTTATGTTGGGACAGTTTTCACCTTAAACTCCTTAAACGGGGTATCCCAAAAGGCCAATACCAGAGACGTGTCATAATTGCTCCATAGTGGACGATGTCCAGGAGAAATCTCAAGTTCTCAAGAAATCTCAAGATTACCGTTGCAGCCAGTTTTGACCTTCCTGACATAGCAGCATTTTTTTAATCTGACATGTGACACTTTACGTCAGAATAACTTCTTGACACTTTTACCTATCCAAGTGATTCAGAGATTTTTTTCTCGTGACGTATTGTGCTTTAAGTTAGCAAGAAATGTTGGTACATGCAATCCATGTTTATTTGTGAAAAATTAAAAAAAATCATGAAAATTTGCCATTTTCAAACTTCAAAAATGTCATGTAAAACAGAGTATTACACTCAAAATAGTTTATAACTAGCATCTAACATAGTTCAGCATCAGTTCCCCAGATTCTGCTGTTTTTAGAGATATCCCACATGCGGCCCTAGTGCGCTATTTGCCTCAACCACAAGCCCCAGAATAGGAGGAGCATCTACTGGTCTTTGGGGTTTTTATTTTCAATACGATTTTATTGAGGCACCATTCTAGGTTTGCAGGCACCTTAAGGTGCTAAAACTTAATAAACACTCCTAAAAAGACCCGATACTGGAAACAACATCCTTTGAGGAATATATCCAGGGGTGCAATGAGTATCGACCAAACAGGTGTTAGAAAATTTTTTTTGCGTTAGGCAGTGAAAATGAAAACTATTATTTTTTCCCAACGATCAGCAATTTTAGCTGAAATTTCATTATTCACTTTATTCCAAGTTCGGCAATACCCCATATATGAGTGTAAACTGCTGTTTGGGCGCCTGGCAGGGCGTATGAGGGAGGGAGCGCTATTTGGCTTTTGGAACGCAGATTTTGGTGGGTGCCATGTTGCATTTGCAAAGCTCCCAAAGTACGAGAACAGGTGAAACCTTCCAGAATTCGCCGCATTTTGAACTCAACACTCTTCATGGATCTCATCTATGAGTGTATTGTGCATTTTGGGTGCACAGTTATTCCATGGGGGAAAAAAAACGCAGTTCCGCCATTGTTTTTTGGGCTTCAATTTTACAGCATTTGCCACGCAGTGTAAATGACAGGATAACTTTACTACGTGAGTCAGTACAATTGCAATTATATCAATTTTATATAGTTTTTTATGTTTTATTACCCTTACACAATAGAAATGCATTTATAAAAAATTGTGTTTTTATGTCTTAACAGTCTGCTAGCCATAACTGTTTTTATTTTTCTGCATACAGAGCTGATTAAGGACTTTTTTTGTGGGATGAGATGATGTTTTTATTGGTACTATAATGTGGTGCATATGACGCTTTGATCACTTTTTATTAAGGTTTTTGTGAGGCGTTTTGAACATAATACAGCAATCCTGGTAGTGTTTTTTTATTTTTTACAGCAGTCACCGTGCGGTATAAATTACATGCTAGCTTCACTCTGCAGGTTGATACGATTACAGCGATACCCAATTTTGCATTATCATAGTCTGAGAGCCGTAACTTTTTTAATTTTTTTGAGTATGGAATGGTTTAGTGGCTTGTTTTTTGCGAGTTAACATTTTTATTGGTACCATTTTGGCATTTATCTGAGTTTTTTTTTATCGCTTTTAAATATATTGTTTTGGAAGGCAGGGTGAAGAAAATACTGCAATATTAGTAGTGTTTTTTTCTTTTCAACACTATTTATGCTATATTCTGATAGCCATCACTTTTTATTTTTCCATATACACAGCTGTGTAAGGATTTTTTTTAATGAGGTGAACTGACATTTTAATTGGTACTATTGGTGTTTATCTGAGTTTTTGACCGATTTTTATTCCATTTTATGTACTGCAGGATAAACAAAAATCACAATTCTGTGTGGGGGGGGGGGAGGTTTCGGCATTCACCGTGCAGGTTAATTAATGTGACAGATTTATAGAGTAGATCGTTATGCACGTTGCGATACCAAACATTTTTATATTATTTATTTTTTACCTTTTTTGGGGCAATTGCCATTTGTAAAGCAGAAAAGGGTGGTGTACGCATCCTTATTTTATTTTTCGTGTTTGTGTTTTACTTTTTTTTTTTTACTTTTCCTCATAAAGGACTTGTATCTGTGATCTACAGTTTACTGATACAATAGAGATCCATACATAGCAGAATACTTACCATGCCCACAGGGCACTGCCGGGCATGGTGATATCACAGACAGCCCGGAAGCTATTGTAAAGCTTACAGACTGTCAGGTAAGCAGACAGCTGCGGCGATCATGCCACTGCTGCTGCGAGAGGAGACAAAAGGAGCTCCCTCCTTCTGTCTTTCACTTAGCTGTGGGATCATGATAGATCTCTGCAGCTAAGGGGTTAATCCCCCATGGCCAGAGCTCACTCTGGCCATGGGTGATGTGGCATGGGGCCAGCTGGTCCCATGTCGCGATTGTGCAATCCCCGCTTCAGAGCCCACACGATGTCCTGGACTTAGCAGTACGTCCATTTACAGCAAGTCATTTCCCGCTAGGACATACTGGTGCATCCAATGTTGTAAAGGGGTTAAAGGCCAGATTTATTGAGAGAAGTTTTCCCAAGAATGTTCGAAGGAAGGCTTTTGATGCAGCCTTGGGGCAGAGAAGAACTTCATTATCATTCCTAAAAAAGAAACCATAGATAGTGAAATTGTAAGAATAATTGGAACCTTTGATACAGCTCATGATAAGGTCCATCAAATAATTTTGAGATCTTGGCAAATTTTACAAAATTATCCCACCATTTCAAAATTCCTACCTGATTATCCTGCTATCACACATAGAAGAGGAAGATGCCTTGGTAACCAATTGGTTTATAGCCACCAAGTCCCACCTAGTCGTAGAGGGACCTGGTTGGATAGACGAGTGACTGCCATGTTTAAATGTGGCAATTGTAAGGCTTGCCAATAAGTAAGGGTATCAAAATTTTTTACTAACATTGTGACAGGAGTCGTGTTTCATTTGAGAGATTTTTCCAATTGTAAAATACCATCTGTCATTTATATAGCAATTTGTGATTGCCCTTTAATCTATGTTGGCAAAACCAAACGTGAGCTACCTCGGAGTATCCTAGAACATATTGGTGATATTCATCATAGCTGTGATACACCTGTAGCAAGACAGATGTTACAGTGCCACTCCGTTTGCTATATATTTTATGACAATTTAAATTGCTTGTCCATCTATCAGAAGGGCGACATAAACATAATCTTAATTTAGAAGGAAGCCAGATGGATCCCTTAAAACTTAAAAAAATTAGTCCTTTTGCCCTAAGTAAATCTATTTCCTATGTGTCTTTTATATAATATTTGATACGTTATTTTTCCACCTTTGTTGATTTAGTTTACACTTACCTATAATTACTTACAATCTAGTGTTCCCTTTTTGGTTGGTGGTGAGGTATTAAGTATACATGTTTGTTATGGTTTGATTAATCAGTGTTATTTAGATTTTTTGTTATCCCCTTCTGTTGATTAAGTATTGTTTTTAGTTAATATACATAAGTTATATAATTTTTTTAATCTATCTTCCCTATATGATATACATAATAGGTTGCATCCCGGTCAGCACTGTAGAAACGATTTTTGTCACTTCCAGCAGTAACAAACCAGAACCTTAGATGTTGTGCATGTGCAGTGTGGACTTGCTGACCGAAAGGAATCTATCTTGCTGGTGGAAGACGTGTAGACTGAACATACTAGTCCCTGTTTGTTTATCCTGCTGATTCGAGAGTCTGACTGATGGGTGGGATATTACCTTTTAAAATGGAGTGAGTTAGTTGCATCAGAGTCTTTATTACCTAACAACTTGGGACCTGCTGTTGTATCCATGCAGCAGATTATACCGTGACACCAATGCAGCATTAAAAGCATTGTTATGCATCGCAATGTCCACCTACTTGGTTACGGTGAGTAAAATAATTTTCGATAGTGCATCTGTTATAATGATACATTTTTTCTTCTAATTGGTGTTTTTGGCAATTAGGTCAATTTTGCATTAACTATTCTTTACTGCACTGCTATCAATTCAATCCCTGAAGAACCATTTTCATCTTTTGGGGAAATGTGTTGAAGTTTTGTATTTGTAGCTGTTTACTAATACATACAGTATCTCGGAGTGGCTTTTAGGCCAGTTTATGCAATATTTTGAAGTATATAGTGCCTCAATAAGCATCTGAAATACCAGGACATATGAACTCGTTAGCTTATTTATTTTGTATTATATGTGATAATTCACTTTTTAGTTTCTGACATGTCCCTTGTCTACTAATTGTGTGGTTTTCCAATCCACTTTGTACATGTAAAATTGGCTCTGTGAAATTGTGGTGCTAGAATAATAAGAAAAAATTATTGGTCTTTTAGGCCAAAATAGGCTTGGAAACTAAAGGATTATGGTAAGCATAATGTTAGCAGCCTTAAACACCCCTGAAAATTGATCAGTGTTATTCCATCTCATTAATTAGCCTTAACCATGTGTTCCCAAATGCATTGCTATTTTTATTTTACCTAGTTACATAGTCTGTACGGCTGAAAAAAAGCCTATTGTGCTGCATTGTTGATCCACAGAAAGGCAAAACCCCCCATGAGGTAGAAGCCAGTTGTCCTCATTTTTAAGGAAAACATTTCTCGACTCCAATCTGGCAATCAGAATAAATCCTTGGATCAAGAACCCTTCTCTAGAGTCCTAGTCACTATAATTTGTTATATTATTACATACTGGAAATGCATCTAGACCCTGTTTGGACTCTGTTAGTGAATTCAACATGCCAAGTTCCTTTAGCAAAGAGTTCCACAGTGTACGGAGTGGCGCCGCGCTCCGACCCACGGGACGAGCTGCGGGCACACTCGCTCTGAATGCTCACTAGACCACGCTCCGATCCCGTCCGCACCCTCTACGGCTGAGGCGCACCTGCCCGCTCGTTCTTGTAAATTTAAAAGGCCAGCTCGTCGGTAATTGGCTAATTGCCGGGTGCTGCCCCTATATATTGGTTCGGTCCATGGTACTTCCTTGCTGGATCTATATTGCCTCGTGCCTTAGAAAAAGAGTTCTTTAAGTGTGTTCTTGCCTTGCCATGTACCCAACCTCTTGCTACGTTTCTCGACTCTGAATCTCTGCTGCTTGCCCTGACCTTCCTGCCTGCCCACGACTATGGTTTTCCTGTACATCATAGTGAAGTGCCTTTTAATGCACCATAATGTCCATGAACATCATAGAGATTGCTGTGGGTGCCCGGTGGTGATTGACAGCTGTGCTCGGGCACTTGCCATCGGGAGTGGAGATAACTCCATTCCTGACGGTTTAACCCTTAGCTGCCACAAATAGCGATTGCAGCAGCTAAGGAGCATGACAGAGGGAGAAAGCTTCCTCTGTCCTCCATCGGAACCTCAGCAACGAAATTACAGGATTCTGGTGGCTTCGATGACAACCCAGGGGGTCAGAAAATGACCTCCGGGTTGTCTGTGATGTCATCCTGTCAGGTTTTGCGCAGGGGCGGAGTCTGACAGGATGATTGACAGTTGGCATAATACGCTGCAGCATAGACATGCTGAAAAGTATTATACCTATGTTATACCAGTTCTCAAATAAACCAGTAATCCAGCTTCATTCACACGTTGGGGAGTAACGCAAAACAAAACAGAGAAGCACGTAGATGCCTGGAGCTCCCACAGGTGAATCAACTTTGAACAAACCTTGAAACACCTTGGCGCCGAAATGCGTCGGTCTGTTCCGTATGCCTACTTGACGATACTCTACTGGGCACAGTTGGTGAATGTTTTACTGCCTGTCTGAAGATGATTATGGAATTTTAATGTTTTTCCCAATAAAGTAATTGATATATTTTTATACTGGCTTGCCAACTTTACAAACGCACACTGCAAGACAACAGGAAGCTATTTCAAGGTTTGTTCTATGTTATACCAGTGATCTAATGACGGACAAGTGAAAAAAATATACACTCACCGGCCACTTTATTAGGTACACCTGTCCAACTGCTCGTTAACACTTAATTTCTAATCAGCCAATCACATGGCGGCAACTCAGTGCATTTAGGCATGTGGACATGGTCAAGACAATCTCCTGCAGTTCAAACCGAGCATCAGTATGGGGAAGAAAGGTGATTTGAGTGCCTTTGAACGTGGCATGGTTGTTGGTGCCAGAAGGGCTGGTCTGAGTATTTCAGAAACTGCTGATCTCCTGGGATTTTCACGCACAACCATCTCTAGGGTTTACAGAGAATGGTCCGAAAAAGTAAAAACATCCAGTGAGCGGCAGTCCTGTGGGCGGAAATGTCTTGTTGATGCCACAGGTCAAAGGAGAATGGGCAGACTGGTTCGAGCTGATAGAAAGGCAACAGTGACTCAAATAGCCACCCGTTACAACCAAGGTAGGCAGAAGAGCATCTCTGAATGCACAGTACTCGAACTTTGAGGCAGATGGGCTACAGCAGCAGAAGACCACACCGGGTGCCACTCCTTTCAGCTAAGAACAGGAAACTGAGGCTCCAATTTGCCCAAGCTCATCGAAATTGGACAGTAGAAGATTGGAAAAACGTTGCCTGGTCTGATGAGTCTCAATTTCTGCTGCGACATTCGGATGGTAGGGTCAGAATTTGGCGTCAACAACATGAAAGCATGTATCCATCCTGCCTTGTATCAACGGGTCAGGCGGGTGGTGGTGGTGGTGTCATGGTGTGGGGAATATTTTCTTGGCACTCTTTGGGCCCCTTGGTACCAATTGAGCATCGTTGCAACACCTTGTGGAATCTATGCCACGAAGAATTGAGGCAGTTCTGAAGGCAAAAGGGGGTCCAACCCGTTACTAGCATGGTGTACCTAATAAAGTGGCCGGTGAGTGTATATATTGTAACGCCTCACTTACGTCCGGACGCCATCTTGGACCGTCCTGGGGGTATTTATCTCTCGGATCGCTGTCTTTGGTAAACGGATCATGGCACTCCAACACAGGCTTCTGTTGAATCTGGCCTCAGCCAGTTTCATTGAGGCACAGTAGACATATAGCGAAACAAAACAAATAAAATCCTCGGCCATCTGGCCACTAACTATACAATCTTAGAGACCCTATCTACAGTGCCCGGCCTTTTTTGGGGAAAATTTTGGCCCTTTACGGGATTTCCCAAAAAAGGGGGTTTTTTTTCAAAACTCCGAACCTGTAAAAAAACCCCATTCCCCCTTTTTTTAAAAGGGGGCCCCCAAAAAAACCCCAAAAGGAAACCCTTGCAACCTGTTTCCAGGGGGGGCCCCCGGGGGGAAAAACGGCCGCCCCCCCTCCCCAAAGCCAACCCCCCTGGGGGAAAAGGTACATTTCCCCCCCACTACCGCACGCCCCCTTTTTGCCACTGGTAAAGTTTGGAAAGAAACAGCCCCTTTGGGAGCTTTAAATTGCCCTAGTGAAAAGTTGCCGTTTTTTCCCCTTTTCTCCCACAGGGTTTTATGGAATTTAAACATAAACTTAAACATCCGGGGCCGAAAAAAATTTTTGGGGTTTTTTTGAATTCGGGAAATCCCTCTTCCGTGAACAAAAAAAATTAATCCCCCTTCCCCTTTTTGGCGGGGGGGTCCCCTATTTGGGGCCCCCCTTGGGGGGGGTTTACCCCCCCCCTGGGGGGGTTTTTTAAAAAACCCCGGGGAATACCTGGTCGCTTTTTGGGGGGAAACCCCCCCCCGGGGGTGACGGCCCACCCGACCCCCGGGCTATTCCCCAAAAAAACCCGGGGATCGCCCCCCCCCCCACCTTCCCTTTTGGCCGGGGTTCGCCGACATAAGCCCCCGGGGGGGGAAGGGGGGCTCCGGGGGAACCGGGCTCTCTCATTCCCCCCCCCCGGGGGAACCGCCCTTTCCCCCCGGGGGGGCCCAAGTTTGGGGGGATTTTTATTTTTATTTTAATTTTGGGGGGCTCCCCCCAAAACAGGGGGAAACCCGCCTGGGGGCCCTACCTGCAAAAAGGGGGGAAACCCACCGGGCTAACGAAAAACCTGGTTTGGGGGGCCTCCCCGGGCACAGGGGGGAAAACCCCCGCCCAATGGGCCCTCCCCAAAATCCCCCCGGGAAAAAAGGGCCCCCCCAAAAAACAAACCCCTGGAACAAGGGGGCCCCCTCCCAACAATGGGGCACCTGAAAAAGGGGGGCCCCCCTAAAGGGGGGCCAAACCCCCCAAAAGGGGGGAAACCCCCCAAAAGGGGGAAACCCCCCAAAAAAGGGGGCTCCCTAAACGAGGGGGCAAAAAAGGCAAAATGGGGCCTACCGGCTAAAAATTTTACTCCCCCAACGGGGGGGGGACTCTCCCCTTTTGGGGCCCCCGGGCTCAGTGGGGCCTCCCCAAACTGGGGGAAAACCCCAAAAGGGGAAAAACCGGAAACCCTGGGGCCCCAAAACCCTGGGGGCCCCCCCCGGAACCGGGGCCAAAAACCCGGGGGCCTCTCAATTTTGGGGCCCCACTTTTTCCCAGGGGAAACTTCCGGTCGTCCAAAAAGGTTTTTCCCCTCTAAAAAACACGGGAAAATTTGGGGGGCCCCCCCCACAAAAAAGGGGGTTTTCTAAAAATGGGGAAAGGGCAACAAGGGGCCTACCCTGGCAAAATGGGGCCCCTCCTGGCAAAATGGGGGCACCCCCAAAATTTTGGGGGCACACCTGGAAAACAATGGGGATCCTTTAAACCCCCCATGGGGACCCCGGGCTGGGGGGGGCCCAAACCCCAAAAAAGGGGGGGGGGGTCAAAACCCCCCCAAAAATTTCTCCCTCCTACGGGGGTTTTTTCCCCGGGGGGCCAACCCCCCGGGGCCCCTAGGGGTTAGGGGGCCCCCTTTGTAGGGGGGCACACCTTTCCCCCTTAAAACCTTTATGCATTTTTGGAGGGGGTTTGGGTTTTTTAAAGGGGGCGGGCCCCCCAAAAGAGGGGCTTCCCCCCAAAATTTTTGCCGCCCCCCAAAAACCCCCCCCCCCCTTTTTTCCCCCTTTCGCTTTTTTTCCAAAAGTTGCAATTTTTAAAATTTTTTCCCCCCCCCTTGAAATCCTTTTTACAGTTTTTTTTTCCCTGGAAAAAACCCCCAAATAGCTCCTAGCCCCTTTAAAAGAAAACCCTTTTTCCAGTTTTTTCCCCCCCCAGGAAATAAATTGGTTTTTGTCCCCCCCAGGAAACCCAATCCCTTTTTCCCCACACAACCCCCAAACATTGCCAAGAATCACTCCGCAGGGAATGCTTTAACAGCCCCAAACCAGGAGGGAATCAATACACAGACAACCGCACCTCACCATTGTTTTACCAGCCAGAACCCCTAGGGGCCCCCACCTGCAACTTTCACGTTACCAAACCCGTACACACAGTGCGCTGGGTCATGGGTTACACACATTTACTGACTGGACCCCAGACACCTCCCCCACACAGCCTGCACACAAACTCACAATTTTTTTTCCCCAGGAGAGCAGAGGAACCTGGTTTCTAGGGGAACCACATTACTCCATCTGAATCTGTAGTGGGAACACATTTCTCCAGATGGGCACCCCCACAGACACTCATCATCTGCACTACTCCTAGCACTGTGAATCACGACCTCTTGGGGCACACCTGAGCTCTCTTTGCTATACTTGTTCACACAGGGATGCAGTAACTGGGGCTAACTCGTGACCCCACCCCTCCCCCTGCTCAGCTTTGGACCTGCCCAGGATCACAGGCATGTTAGCTAGTTATTGACATTTTCAATAAAAGGGATTTCAAAAAATACTAACCATTAAAATTTATATTTTTCAAGTCCACAACTTGCCCGCTCACCACCCTAGGACTCTTTTTCAGGGGCCTGGGCAGTGTGTCCGGCCTCCATTTTTTTACAAAACCCAGGTATGAGATACATTCTGGCTTGACCCGACATCTCAAAACCCTTTCATAAAAAACAGGGAAACTCTTTAACCGGTCTGATGTCTGATTCATCTGGACCTCTCCGCTGCCTGTCCATGTCACCATGGGTGGGGGTGCATCCACCTGGGGCTCCCAGGCTTGAGTTGCATCGTCTCTGGCCTCCTCCTGAGAGGGCAGTCAGGAGCACATCTCTCTCTCTGTGCACCTCCAACGCGCTCCCCTTCAGGGCCGTGGAACAGGGCCCTCTGATCCAGAGGTTGCCCATGGCAACAGCAGCACGCAGGTCCCCCAACCAACTTGGGCCTCTTTAGAAGTGGGCACATTCCCTTGCTGGTCGACAGGGGCCCCCGGGCCACAGGGGATCCCCTCCCTGAGTAAAACCCCTCAAACAAACCCCCCAACCATTCACTGGTTATGCTTTACAGCCCCTTTCGCCTTTTCCCTGGACATCCAGCAAGCAAGACAGTTGGATCGGGTAAGTCCCAACTTTTTTCCCCCAAACCCCTGTTTCGGTTGAGAAAAAATTTATCGCCTCCTGTTCTGCCCCCCACCCCGCTTGGAGCTTCTGATTCTCCCCTCGCTGGTTGGCAGCCATTTTTCCCCCCATTTTTTTTTTATAGCCTTTAAATGGTCCCATCTGCTTAGCAAACGCGGGGTCACAGCTTATCATCTCTTGCTGCTGGGGGTTTGTCTGCACCAACTTGGGCCGCGCTCCTCCATGGCAAAACAAAAATTTTCAGGCCCAGCAACACAGTCTTTTTTTGCCCAACCCCAGTCCTGACTGGGGTTTTTCCCTACGTCTCCCAAGACCCTCCTGTGCACTGAGGGAGCCTTCCCAACAGGCAACATCTGTATAAAGGGGGTCCTTCAAAAAACACCTTTTCTTTCACAAGCAAATTTCAGCAGTCCCATGTAATTGCAGCAGTTCTTTCAAACTTTTTTTTCACACCACTTTGTGCACATTTTGTTAGGCCCCAAACCTTCCCTGGCATCCCCACCAATTTAACGCCTCACTTTACCCGGGAAAAGCCATCTTGGACCTCCTGGGGTATTTAGCTCCGGACGCCGTCTTTGGTAAACGGGTCATGGGACTCCAACACAGCTTCTGTTTAATCTGGCCTCACCATTTCATTGAGGCACAGTAACATATAGCAAACAAAACAAATAAAATCCTCGGCCGGGAAACCCCAACTATACAATCTTTGGCCCCCCTCTATCATGGCCTCGCCTTTTGCCGACCCCATCAATACTTTTACCCACGCTGGGTCAGGCTTTTTTTCCAAACCCCCGGGGGAACCAAGCCCTTCCCCCAGCTCCCACTCCCACTCTCAGGCAGAAACCCCGCCCCCCCATATCTGGAGGGGGTCTTTAAAAGTCTCCAAAAACCTACCCAATACCGGCGGACCATAGGGAACCCGGAACGTGGGAACAACCACCCACCATCGCGTTTTTTTCCGGGGAAGGCCCCGCCCTTATGGGTGGGCACACCATGCTAGTACAAAGGGGCACCCACCTAATCCCGCGACCCAATAACCTCCCTTTTCCCCCACCGGACCAGGCTCTCGTGGCACGTATGCCCCTAGTGGGGGGAAAACCATGCACCACCCAGGTCCACCCCACAAATAAAAAAATAAAGTGTAAAAAAAATACATTAAAACACGCACACCGCCCTTTACCCATTACAAATACCAAACACCCCAAAAAAGATCCAAAATACAAGATTTGGTATCGCCATGTGTGTAATGACCTATCCTATAGATCTGTCATATTACTTTACCCATACAGTGAACTCTGTAAAAAAAAATAAAAAAAATGGCAGAATTGCTATTTTTGCTTATCCCTCTGCAACTAAAATAGAATAAAGAGAGACCCAAAAACCATATAAAATGTTTAAAGGGGGTACCAAAAAAACATCATTTGTCCTGCAAATAAAAAAAACCTTTAAAAAACTCTCTATATGTTATGGGTATCAAAGAAACGATTCATAAATATGTTTACATGCTTTTTAACTACTACATTAAAAAACAATTTAAATTGGGTATTGCCATAATCGTATCATCCAGCAGAAAAACTAACATGTCATGTATACTTCACAGGGAGCGCTGTAAAATAAAAGTAAAAAACACTTATCAGGACTGTTGTATTTTCTTCACTATGCCTTCCAAAAACGCATTCAAAGGGGGATAAAAAATATTAAAAATCAACTCAAGCCGGGATAAAAAAAGCCCCACAAAACTTTTCACAGAAAAAAAAAACGTTATGGCTCACGGCCGCAATACAAAAAATTTTTTTTTTTAAATTAAAGGTTTTTATTGTGTAAAAATATATACAAATGGTATCGCTAGAATCGCATCGTCATGCTGAGTAAATCTAAGATGTCATTTATACCACACGGTGACCGCTGTAAAAATAAAAAAATACTACCAGGATTGCTGTATTTTGTTCATTCTGCTGCTCCCAAAAACTTTGATTAAATGAGATCAAAACATCATATGAACCCCATATGGCACCAATGAAAACTTCAACTCATCCCACAAAAAAGCCCTTAATCAACTCTGAATACAGAAAAATAAAAAAAAGTTATGGGGCAACTGAAATACAAAAAACGCATTTTTTTTACAAACCCATTTCAATTGTGTAAAAGTAGCAAAACATAAAAAACTATTTATATCATTGCAATTGTACCGAACTGCATAGTAAAGTTATCCTGTCACTTATACTGCACGGCGAACGCTGTAAAATTAAAACCCAAAAAACAATGGCAGAACAGCAGATTTTTTTTTTTTCTTGGCCCTAAGCTAAAAAATAAGGTGAAACACCTGTGTGCCAGAATTGCACAATACACCTCTAAATGAGGTCCCTGAGTGGTGTTGAATCTAAATCGGGGTGACTTCTAGAAAAATTTTCACCCGTTCTGGTACTTTGGGGGGTTTGAAAAAGCAACATTCACCCCCCAAAAACTGTTTTCAAAACCCAAATAGCGCTCCTCCCTTTTCATCCCTGCCCCTGCAAAAACAGTAGTTTACACCCACATGTAGGTATTGCACCCCTGGGTTATTTCCCTTTAAAGGGGGTATTTTTCTAAATTAGGTCTTTGTAGGAGAGTTTTAGCACCCTAGAGTGCCCACATACCTGGAATGGTGCCTAAAATATATCTTAAAGGGATTTTGCCACGATTAAAAAGTGTAGCCTTTGAGAGTTGCAGCCTTGCTTAGTCAGCCTTAGTTTCCTGACTGTTTACATTAACTAGGACCAAAAGCTGATCTGGCTGCACTTGCATTGTTTGCACTTCTTATGTGATGGCACGGCACATGAAGGAGCTTTTAAGCGAGGGGGAGAACAAAGTAGTTCTTCTGGGCATGTGCACTAGCTCTGCGCTGGGTCAGATCCTGTGTCTGCTGTATAGAGAATCCACTGGTTGTAATTTATATATCAGTCAGCTCTGTGTTCAGCCCTTCTGCCTCCGCCCTGCAGCAGTTGCTCCCTGTATGCTTACTCATATAATTACATTACAGGGATTCTGTCTCTCCTACTCTCCTCCCTCCCCCCTGCAGCAGTTACTGAGGCTGCCTGCTCTGATCTTATCTTCTCTCCTGAGTAGATAAGAGGGAGAACACAAAACCTGTAGAGCTTGTGCACAATACAGTTATCTTCTGTGGTTTAGCCAAACAACATGTTTGCTCAAATACAGAGACTGAATATCAGCCTCTGGAGCATGCAAGGGAGGTGGTATGATGACATCACAGAGGAGGCACTTGTTTTTTTAAACACAGGAACACAACACCCTTTTTTTTCAAGACTTAAGAGTACTATGTCAGCCTGTTAGGTTAGGAAATCAGTTCTTGGCAAAACCCCTTTAATGAAAATGAAACTCCAAAATCCATGAGGTTCTCCTCCTACTCTGAGACTTGTGGTTGAGTCAAATAGCGCACTGGGGCCATATATGACATACCTGTAAAAACAGCAGAAACTCGGGAGTCAATGTTGAGTTGCATTTCCCTGCTATTATCTACCGTGTTCTAATGAATAATGGATAGAAATTTAAAATCTGCAAGAACAGCGAAATTTTAAAAATGTCACTTCTTTTGTGCTTTAATTTCTGTGTAACACCTAAAGTGTTAATAAACTTTATAAGTGTTGTTTTGAATACCTTGAGGGGTGCAGTTTCTTAGATGTAGTCATTTATGGGGTTGTCTAACATAAGGGCCTCGCAAAGCCACATCAGAACTGGACTGGTCCTTAAAAAAAAATCATTTGTTACAAATTTTCTTAAAAAATGTAAAATTTTGCTACAAAATTTAAGAGCCCCCAACGTTGTTAGCTACGTCCGACAGCGGAGCAGGCACAGTGAGGCGCATTAAACGGCTAAAAATGTGTGAAAGCTCCGATCATACATGTCTCCATTGATCTTGGACCTCTTAGCAATTCTCTTCTTGCCTATGGTAGAAGTTATCTTGCGGGGATATTGGTCAATACCAGCCAGCAGGACGTGACTGTACTGTACTGATGGTCTGAGGTGCCATCATCAATGTTCTTCACGATGACAGCTTTGCAGCCAGCATAGCGCCCTGTCAGTAAGAGGACCACCTCCCCTGGTTCCATAAACTTGCTAACTTTTGATCCAGGTCAATAGCCACCATTTTCAAATCTGACATGTGTCACTTTATCGGAAAATAACTTTTTAATGGTTTTACCTACTCACGTGAATGCGATGTTAGGCGCAATGCGAAGTTAGGCGCAAGGGTCGCCACTTGTAATGTGCTTAACATGAAGGGGCGTTCTGGGGCGGGACGCAAGACATTCGAAAACTCCGACGCATGTATGAATGCGGGTCGGCAAAGTGAGGCGCATTACAGCTCCAACAGGCAGACCCATTTCAATGTGGTCTGTCTGCCGGAGGCGTCGAAGTTTGCCCTGCATTTATGAGCGCACTTCGGCGCCGACATACATCAGGTGCAGTTTTCTCGGTAAAAAACCTGAAAACAGGAGCTTCGACGAGCCCATCTTCATATATATCCCCCCAAGTGTTTTGTGAAAGTGTGCAACTACAACCACTTCATGCCAACCAGATACTCTGATGACATCCCTCTTGATAAGGCTGTGGTGAACAAGGATGTTTTCAAGGACGGAGCTCTGAAAAATAAAGCCAGGAGGGAGGCCAAAATGAAATTCAAGGAGAGGTATAAGACTGGTAAAAACAAGTGGTTCTTCCAGAAGCTGCAGTTCTAAATCACTGTTCATTTGGTCCAACATTAAAATCTATGAAAGACAAAAAAGTCTTTGATTACCTGTCGCTACATATTGAAAGCTAATCTTTGTAGTGAGAAAGCCCCTTTAAGTTTTGTCTTGTTTTTTTCTATATTAAATTGTGTTCACAGAGATACCTTATGTACAGTTATGTCCAAAATAATAGCAGTCCAACATCAGTAATGTGTTTAAGTACTATTTTTGTCTGAAAACATAATAAAACACGGTTAAAAATTCATGAGCAGTTGTAGCTGAGTAATGGACAACCAACAGAATCAACAATCATGACATACACAATGCCAATTTGGAGTAAATGACTCATTTAATAAAAAGGGGGTGTTCAACTAAACAGTAGTGTGTACTTGTTGGTTTCAGCCCATTCTCAGTGAGTACGAAGGGTCGTTCCAGAAATTGTACCGAAGAAGAAAGGAAATTTGATCAAGAAGTTGATTGGAGAGGGCAAAACATATCAAGAAGTGTGGAAATTAATTGGCTGTTCAGCTAAAAAGATCAACAATGCATTAAAACGGCTTCAAAACCAGAAACACCTGGTAGGAAAAGGAATACTACCATCCAACTAGATCATAGAATAAAATGAATGACAAAGAAGCATCCAATGATGAACTCCAAAGAAGATCTTCAGTTATCTGTGAGTACTGCAACAATCAGAAGGCACCTACGTGAAGTCAAGCTATTTGCTAGAAACCTTCATAGTGTACCATTGCTGAAAAAATACATGTCTTGAAAAGGTTACAGTTTGCCAAAGAAGACATTGACTGGCCTAAAAAGAAGAGGCGCAGTATTCTATAGACAGATAAAAGTAAGATTTTAAGTAACAGTACACTGTGAAGACTGTAGAACATGGTGGTGCAAGCATAATGGTTTGGGGATGTTTCTTATTCTCTGGAGTTGAGCCCATTTAGCACATATCAGGCACCATGGACCAGGTTGAATACTGGGAGAGGTCCTGTTGCCTTATGCTGAAGAAGACATGTTTCAACAGCATGTCTTTTAGCATTGTACTTAAAGGGGTTGTCTCACTACAAAGATTAGCTTTCAACATGTAGGGAACACTAAATAAAGACATTTTCCAAATATATTGCTTTGTTCATTTTTTTTTGTTGAGGAACTACAAGTGATTTTATCACGGTCTGAGGGCTTTCTATTTTCCCAAGTGACCGACCTGTGTACTTCTTCTTCCCTGCTGTTTGTTCTATCTGATAACAGGGAGTGACGTCATCACACAGGTCCCAGCACAGAACTCCGGACAGTGAGAGCTTGTTTGTTATCTGATCTTTCAGACAAAACACTGTAATTACTACTGTTTACTTTAACTGAGAAGCCTCTGGTCCTGACAGAATGAGATTTATCGAATTAGCAGAAGTCTGAATACATATACATAGCTCATATGCTAATTACAGACAGCTTGACCAGGAAGTGACAGAGCAAAGCAGCATTATTTAATTCATGCATCCCATGAAACTTTGAGATGAGGCAACCCCTTTAATAAAATAATTATAACTCATTACTCATAAGTCATTTCATCATGAAAAACAGACTGTTAATATGAGATAATATTCCTTAAACTGGTTCAACAAGAACAATAATAAATTTTATTTATATTCTGTAACATGCCATATGTACATTTCTTTATGTGAGAATAGCTTTTTGACACTTTTACCTATCCATATGATTCAGGATGTTTTCCCATTGCTTTTCTCATAGAACAAATTGTGCCTTAAAGTTAGTAAAAGTAAAAAAAAAATTTGCCATTTTCAAACTTTAAAAATTTCTGTGTGTAAGACATATAGTTATTCCACACAAAATAGTTTATAACTAGCATCTATCAATGTCCACTGTAGGTCGGCAATCATTTTTTAAAATGTTTTTTATTTTTTGAATGACATTAGGGGGGTTAAAGTGTAGTAATTTTTTTTTCCCAA
>JAODAL010035953.1:0-42320 GCA_025379985.1 Phyllomedusa bahiana
GGGTGTCTATTAAAATGGAAGCCCTTCCTATAAATATTTTTCCATCAGACCTAGCACTTCTTAAATCAAATGATTCTTTCCGGTGGCAAGTGGACTACCTTAAATAACTTGGGGTCCAACTTACAACAATAAATTGTTTTTTATTTGAGGCTAACTCTTTTTTTGTGAATTAAGAGATCTTTTGTCTAAATGACACTCACAACCTCTTACACTTTTTTGAAGAATAAATATGGTTAAAATAACTATCTCAGCCAAATTATTATATTTCTTTGTAACACTGCCTGTGTCGGTCCCCCTCTCTGCTTTGCAATGCTTTTGTTTGTTTAGGGGTATGGGCACCACCGTATTGGTAAAAGGTTCTTATGAGGAGTAAAGTGCTTTGTGTGTTGGCGTTTCCCAACATCATTTAACAGTACAATAATGCTAGTTTCACACCTTAGGTGTTTCCCAGCTTGGTCTACATTCAAAGCATATGAAAATAGATGGAAATAGAAAAGTTGTGGATGGCAACCACACATCAAAAACTGTTTAAATAGACTTTATAAGGCCGTTGGTGCTTACCAAAAGTGTGTGGAAGCAATGAAAAGCATCTCCTTTATCATCTTTTGTTTTAACTCCTGGAAAGTTCTAAGAGTTCTTTTGAGAGCCATTGGACAAGTAAAGGTTGTTCAAATTTGCAGATATCAGCCACTTCCGATTTAGGGAACGTATTTCTTTTTCAGACCATCAGAAACAGCATGCTCTAAGGGAGATGTAGGGGAGAGCTTTTTCACCACATACAGATACAACACCTCCTGACATCACTCAATGGCACTTCTCAAAACTCTTTATGAACAATTTTGCTAAGTAGGCCTAGTGATTAGAGCTCTGGTTGCTTCTATTTATGCTATCCTCAACTAATCTCCCGGAGACTGATTTTCGTCTTCCATACCCGTACAAATGGGAAACATATTTAGGTAGGTAGCTCTCTTTTAGTATGTGGAAAATCATCTGACGCAATGCCACAAAATCTTTCTGATGTATTAAATTCCAGGAAAACCAGCACAAAATTTGAATGTTCTCGTACCACACACGAATGCAATTAAAAAAAAAAAAGAATCGACTATTCCCACTGGAATGAGGGAGGTTTGGTGTCAGCCATGGGTCATTGCTGCATATTTTCTGGGACTGCCCTATTACCCGGGGCTTTAGGTCTCAAGTAAATGAGGTCATATTAGAGGTTTTGAAAGTTGCGGCTCCTTTAGATGCCATTCTATATCTCTTAAATGTACCCTTAAAATTTATGTTGAAAGATACTGTAGATAATGATTCCTTTTGATTACACTGATAGTGTTTGGTTGCAACCTTCTGAAAACAGCAATCCTCTCCATCCCACTTAGACTGTTATGCCAGGATAGATGAAATCAGGTTTAAGGAGAATCTAACGGCATCCATCCATAATATGATTGACATGTTAGATGAACTTTAGTTGTTCTGGGATGCCATAAGGGATTTTGTCTTTTTTCTCTTTTCTTCCCCTTCTGACTCTTTGTATTTTGTGTGTGGTTGTATCTTTCTTTATATCTTGAGAAAAATTACTAAATTTTGAATTGCACTTTTAGCTCTTTGAATCTTTAAGAATAATTGGTATTTCTTTTGTGAATATCTCTTCTGTACTTATTAATACTTTGTATTGTATGGAAAAATGTATAAATGTAAAATAAATAAAAATTATTAAGAAAAAATTGCAGGGTGCCAATGACCAAACACAGGGAACCGCTTCTATTGGTCAGTGCCTCAATTGCTATTAATCATGACATCTAAAAGATTCTGGGCCACATGTTTGAAAACTGTCTAGGTCTAAAACTCTCTTTATTGCTCATAGCAACCAATCAGAGCATCCCTTTCATTTTTCCAGAGCACTATATGAAATTAAAGGGGTGCTCTGATTAATTACTATAGGAAACAAAGAGAATTTTAGACCTAGATAGTTTTCATACATGTGGTCCTCCATTTATATATTGTCCATCTTACTTTCACAGAGTATCCATCGATTACCTATACAGGATCTTGCTTCTTGCTCCCCATTTTAAGCATTCTATACATCAATACATATTCATTTCTTTATCCACTCTCTTTTAATTGGTGCACATATATTTCGTTACACTTCAATCATTAAGATAAGTAGAAAATAGTGGTATATTCAGGTTTCCAGTTGCCCAGATCTCTGTTCTTTAAAGGGGGTGGTTTAGCTCCCGAAATGTCACACAAGTGTGCGTACCTTTCTTCCCGGTGTCTGGCCTCTCCTCATTTGTCTGAATGGGATCGCATGCACTACAGATGTAGTGGATTGAGACCTGGGCAACTGGAAACTTGAGTAGACCACTATTTTCTACTTATCTTAATCATTGTAGTAACGAAATATATATGCATAAATTTAAAGAGAGTGGTAATAGTAATTAATATCTGATGACCTATTGATGTATCAAAGGTTGGCATCTAGGTTCAGCATTATCTATGATTCCAGTAGTTGTGTCAGGAGCAAAACAGTGTGTTACAGACGAGCTCCTTGGGTGTGAACTGGACGTATCCATACCCAGGACTGGGACAAGGTATTTTCGTGCCCTAGGCAAATAAAGCATGTAGCGCCCCCATGCCTCCCCTCCCAATGTAAAATTAAGCTCTCTCCATACCTTTTTGCACCCCTTTCCAGCCTGGAATGAAGCAGAGCCCAGACGGTCGCCTACCTTTGCCTACCCGTCGTCCCGCCCCTGATGATATCATTTTGCTAGATACAGTATATCAGTCCTGATGTGAGAACTATATGGAACACTGCTTTGATTTAGCAAATATATTTTTTTTTTAAATATGTTATCAATTCTTTGTTGTTACAAATAATTAATTGTATTTTGTAGTCTGTGAATGTTCTATTTTAATCCTATCATAAGGCTAAGGAGAGTTCCTATGTTTAACTTTTAGTGTGCAGTTTTTGAAACAAAATCCAAGAATGGATTTAAAACCAGGAAAAGTCTTAGGGTAACTTGTAGCTTGTGTAGACTACACAGTCGTACTTCTTAGTAGATTAGTGTAGCATTTGTTAGCATGTATGAAAGTGTCTCACAGTTCTTTATAAATGTGAGACAAAAACATGCACCAACTTTTTTCTTGCCAACTTGCACTTGCCATGGATTAGTACCACATTTGTGTGCCAAATTCTGTCAAGAAACATTCATAAATGTCTATAATCTTAAGAATGTAGCGCGACATGCCCCCTAAACAATTTTAGTTTTTGATTAGAACATATATTATCTCACAGATAGTGAAATACACCTGTTACATAATTTAGAAGATGTTATAGTATGTCCATCTTTGTTGCTTATTCCCACCATTGAAACCTAGATTCAGGTTACCTCTAGGCTTAAAATGTTTGCTAATTCCTTCAGCTGTATTGGTGCAGTTGATGGGAACATATCTATGTACAGAAATCATCACATTTAGGGTCACTTTTTCAATTCAAATTTTTTTTTTCAATGAACGTAGTGGTGCCTTATACCAACATCAGACTATTGATGTAGACTGATATGGTAGTTCATCACACACCAGAGTGCTGCCGGCATTACATACTGGTTGTCAACTTGTAAAAACAAAAGTTGTCACCTGTCAGATCTCTTCCAATTTAATTGGGTATCACATAAAAATATTAACTTACAAACAAAATAAACCACACAATATCTCACATAAATCAGAGAACCAATTTTTGTCCCTAATTTTCACTAACGGACAACATTTGCCTGATCTTCCAGAAAGGGTTAAATTAAATACAAATGATTGTAGACACTTACGGTATAATGAAGGCCAAAATCTTCTCCCCTACTCAGATTCCAAAGTGGAACATTTCAAAATTCTGGATGCTAGGAGAGAAAGAGGGGGAATAAAGCTAAATAACCCCTAACCTAGGAGTTATTTTGTTTGTAGGTTAATATTTTTATGTGATACCTAATTAACGGTTATCTTTTAAGTGGTTTATTTCTTTGCTGTGAATTAGGTTTTTGTCCACAATGTAATTTATTGTCATTCTAGCAGTGATTTTGTATCAGATGAGGCTTTTGCCCTGGAAACAAGCCAAATATAGCTTAACCCCTTAATGATCGCCCGCCGTCTTTTGGCAGTGGGCATTTCAGGTCGTTCGTCTGCAGCAACGTCTTTTGGTGTCACTGCAGGCATCGGGGTTTCGGGCTCACAGCACCGCAGCAGCACTGAGAACAGGGCTGTACTTCACACCCCTGTTCCCACCGCAGACTCTGCCCAGGGTCGTTAAGGGGTTAAAATCCAACTGTAAACCAGTGCCTTGTCGATTAAGTCTTATAAAGGAAAAAGAAATTGTGTCCACAGTTTCATCGCTTTTGATGATTATTTCCAGATTTCACATAAGTAATTGTTTTATACACTGCACGCCACTTTGTATCTGTTTCATTAGCAGCTAACACCCACCAGCTATGTAGCAGGATCACAATGCAATCCCAATACAAAGCCAAAAGAGGACTATATGGTCATTGTATAGGGGATGAATATTACAGCCTCATATACCATCAACTTGAGAACACCAAAAGAGGACTATATGGTCATTAAAACTTAACCTTTAATAAAAGTATATAAAATATAAAGCGCAGCGCTACTAAAGCAACATCAAAAAAACAGAAATGAAATAAGAACACAAGTGAGGGACCGTAAAAGTCTTTTTAAACCCTACAAAAAGGGAAAAGACAAGCTTCTATAACCCTGGCCTAACACTAGACACAGAAAACGTCATCCTGATAAGGACGGACCTGTCAGGAACCTGACCCTATATACCACTTACCCTATAAACATTCAAAGGATCCACTCCCAACATGTTTCGATCCTCCTTTTATCTTATCAAGATCGCATCAGGGGATAATTTGGAACACATAGGAACCAATGAAAAAGGGGGTATTAATGTAATACAATGATGAATAACTTACTGAATGTTGAGGATGTCACACTAGAGTGACTGTGGGTGGATGGGCATACTCACATAAATCCAGAGCATGGATACCACAGCCCAAAAAATGTGCAAAGAAATACCGTATTTTTCAAAAACCCCAATCAAAAAAGATGGAAAGGGGTCCCAATTTGTAAATAAACGGGCCCAACCAATAAAAAAAAGTGGATAATTCAAACTACTTCCCACCCAAATTTTTAGCTCTGATAGCTTCCCGTTCCTCACTCTGTTGAGAGACCAGCAGGGGGCGGGTTTGGAAGTGAGACCGGGCAGAGACCAGCGAGGGGCAGTTTAAAGGGGGGAAAAAGGCCCCCAAAAGTGATGCCCGGGGAGGCGCCCGTGGCCGAAACCCCCGGGGCCCAAATGTTTCCCCTTAGTTTTTAGGGAATCAGCCAATTTCTTTACACCAAAGGCCCAGTCTCACAAAACCAATGACTCCATCATATGTGTGATTGGCACATTTGATAATGGTGCCTCTTTGATTAATCCATTCAATCCAGTTGGAAATAAAAAAAAACCCAATCCCGCTAACTATATTTGTTTCGGGAAAAATGTATGTTTAAAAAATAGGGCGATCATAGTAGTGAAATTCTATAATAGAAATGCCCCCTTTTTCCCAAAATATTTAAGCTAAAATGAGATTTTTACCCATTCCCCAATCAAAAACCGGGTTGGGTTTTTAGATATTTTCCGGGTTTGGGTTGTGAACAAATTTTATAATCATTACAAAAAAAAGGGTATGCCCAAAATAAATCCAGGAGATATTAAAAATTTCCTAATTTGAGTTTAATGGGGAGTAACCCCCCCTTTTAAAAAAAAGGAGTTTGTCCCCCCCACAAGGGTTTTTCAAAGAATGCTTGAAAGAAATTCTCGTCATTCCCGGGTTCCGACAAATTTTTGGCATAAGCTCCGTGCTTGTCAGCTACTTTGCTTTCAGATGCAAAATTGGGATTAAATTAGTTTCTCAACTACTCAAAAGGACTTTTTAAACTGTTTCCCCAAAACAAAAGCCCAAATTTCAGAGCTGGTTTACTTGAGAAAAATTTCAAGCTTTTTATTTGTCTGGCGCACAGGCCCCTAAAACTGACACTGAAACCCTTGGGGATAAATCACTCCTTTTTAACTCATTGAAAAAACCCGCCCAGGGAGTTTTTGTTTACAGGTCATTTTTACTGAGGGAACTGAAAAGCCATGGGGGGTTAAAAAAATTCACTTGTATCTCTTTGGGGAAAACAGGGAACAATGCAATATTTTTGGGAAAAATGTCTTTATTTTTTTGGTTCCCGGGCAATTTGAAAGCTATTCTTTGTAGCGAACCCAAACCCCCTTTAAAAGGGCTTCGTAGCATCTCAGACCTATTGATAAGACCTGCTGACAAGGGAGGGGAGTGGTTTTGATTGATAGTGGTTTATACAGAAAACTAAATTTAGAAATTCTGAGAGATGTTTTAACATACCAACCCCTAGTCAAGATCCCACGGGTTTAAATTTTTTAGCACAAAATTTAAAAAAATCTTTTGGAATATGGGTGTGGGGTAAGGAGTTTTTAAATATTTAAAAAGGCTGAGAAATTATTTGTTAAATCTCCCATCACCCCCATTTTTCCCTTTTTAAATTCCCCCAAAAATACATAAAAACTGATTTTTTCCCCCCCTCGTCCCATAGTAAACAGGGATTGGGTCCCGGGGGAAAAAAATTAGGCCCCCTGGATAAATTTTATTCTACAAAACCCCTTTTTTTAACAACTTACCTGGTTCTATTTGAGACACAAAAAGCTCGTAACCTTTATGTCGCAAGGGGTTGGGACACCCACTTTTTCCTTGGGGTTAAACCCGCGATGTGATTGCATTAATTCCAACAATACCACATATCTTGCTTTAAAAAATATCTTAGATCACATTAACACGCTTTTGGTTTCCCAAACTCCCAAAATTTTTGGGATTTTTTAGTCCTATGGTCGAAATTTTTTTTTAACCCCCAAAAATTTAAATTTTTCCCCCCCCCCCCTTTAAACAAAAATTTTTATATCCGCAAAGGGGGGAGAAATACCTTTTTTTACATCATGACCGTTTTTTTCCCCCCACATCAGTGGTTTTGGTCATGTATAGACGACCTGCTCCCCGGTTTGGGGGGGGGGAAAAAAAAAGAAGAGGGCCAAACGTATTTGGAATTATATTAACAACAACCCAAAATGGGAAACCAAATTCACAAATAAGGGGACAAAATACCACTGTAAATTTTCTTGAGGGAAAAATTTAATAGGGAACAACACCAATATTGATATTTCTTTCCCTACAGAAAAGAATGGCCAAAAATTTATATTTCACGCAAAGTTTTCCCAAATAACCCCCCACATGGAACAAGGGTTTCTTAAACCCGGGGAAATAATAAGAAATGAAAGAAATTGTTCTGTCCAGGAATCTCTATTAGACTCTCAGAAAGAAGTCTGTAAGAGACTGGAAGATAGGGGCTACCCACGGTGGTTACTTGATCAATCGACATAAAAAGTAAACAGTAATTTCCAGATCCTAATTATTAAAAAAAGAAAAAAAGTAACTCCCCAATAATTTAGGACTAGTGTTGATCGATTAAATTTTCACAAATTTGGGAAAACGGGCCAAATTTCTAAGTTGAAACAAATTTTTTTGAAACATGCGATAATTTAGGGGTTTAAAAACTGTCAAATTTAAAAACGCGCCATTTTTTCGGCGCTTTTCCCGTCATTTTTTGGGGGCCAGCAAAAAGCTTTAAAAGAATAGAGCAGGGTGAGATGTGTTTTGCGACGTCATGACTGGAATGGTAATTTTGGTTTTCGATTGGCCTGGAAAAATCACATGACCCCCGTTTTACATAGAACAGCCCTTTCGGTTTTATGATCGTGTCTCTCACTCCTTTATAGCATAGGATTGTGCTCTTTTTTGGTCCAAACACTCAGGGGGACATTTTTCTATTTTTTCACAGAGAAAGCTCTATTGTTAAACTTGATCCTTTAAAAACCCGAGTTTGATCAGAATTTGGAAAAATTTTTTGTAGTTAGGTAGGGGAATTTTAAAAAGCTCTACCACTGTAAAGTCCCCAGGGGGGGGAGCAGGGGGGGGGGGGGCCCCGCGGGCGAACACAGACAAGCTCTATAAAGAATACTGGATATAGTTCACCAAGACTTAGTGTAGAAATTGCACTGCAATAGCTTTATTATTAACAGTTTTCTAATGAAATATTTCCAAGATATTGGGCAGCCTGAACTTATATTAGGATACACATCTTTTCTAGTAACTGCGGGTCTCTTGTTAGGTGCAAAACTCCACTTTTATTATATTTATCAAATAATTTCAAATAGTGTTTTTTTCAATTTTGCCCAACCAGCTTTGTTATAATACACCTTTTCAGTTAAATTGAATCCCGCAATTTTGTAGTCACCACAGGTTGATAGGTGCCAAAAAATACCTTTTATTATCCGAATACATTTCAGATATGTGTTTTTTTTTACTTTGGCGCATACAGCTTTGTTCATTGAGGCACCTTGCACTTAAATTGAAAACAGCAATTTTGTAGTCACCACAGTGAATTGATAGGTGCCAAAAAATACCCTTTTTTTATCCGAATACATTACAGATACTGTTTTTCACTTGGCGCACTACAGCTTTGTTCATTGAGGCACCTTGCACTTAAATGTGAAAACAGCAATTTTGTAGTCACCACAGGTGAATTGAAAGGTGCCAAAAATACCTTTTATTATCCGAATACATTTCAGATACGTGTTTTTTCACTTTGGTGCATGCCAGCTTTGTTGATAAATCTACTTTGCAGTTAAATTTGAATACAACAATTTTGTAGTCACCATAGGTGAATTGATAGGTGCCAAAAAATACCTTTTATTATCCAATTTCATTACAGATACGTGTTTTTTCACTTTGGCGCATACAACTTTGTTCTTTTAGGCACCTTGCACTTAAATGTGAATACAGCAATTTTTTAGTCACCACAGGTGAATTTAAAGGTGCCAAAAATACCTTTATTATCCAAATACATTTCAGATACGTGTTTTTTCACTTTGGCGCAAGCCAGCTTTGTTATAGATTACTTTGCAGTTAAATGTGAATACAGCAATTTTGTAGTCAAACCCCAGGTTGATAGGTGCCAAAAATACCTTTTATTTTCCGAATACATTTCAGATACGTGTTTTTTTGACTTTGGCGCACTACAGCTTTGTTCATTGAGGCACCTTGCACTTAAATGTGAATACAGCAATTTTGTAGTCACCACAGGTGAATTGATAGGTGCAAAAAATACCTTTTATTATCCGAATACATTACAGATACGTGTTTTTTCACTTTTGCGCACTACAGCTTTGTTCAATTTAGGACCTTGCACTTAAATGTGAATACAGCAATTTTGTAGTCACCACCCGGTGAATTGAAAGGTGCCAAAATTACTTTTATTATCCGAATACATTTCAGATACGTGTTTTTTCACTTTGGCGCATGCCCGCTTTGTTGATTTAAAACTACTTTGCAGTTTTAAAATTTGAATACAACAATTTTGTAGTCACCATAGGTGAATTGATAGGTGCCAAAAAATACCTTTTATTATCCGAATACATTACAGATACGTGTTTTTTCCATTTGGGCACTACAGCTTTGTTTTATTGAGGCACCTTGCACTTAAATGTGAATACAGCAATTTTGTAGTCAAACCCCAGGTGAATTGAAAGGTGCCAAAAATAACCTTTATTATCCAAATACATTTCAGAACGTGTTTTTTCACTTTGGCGCAAGCCAGCTTTGTTGATAGATCTACTTTGCAGTTAAATGTGAATACAGCAATTTTGTAGTCACCACAGGTTTAATTGAAAGGTGCCAAAAATACCTTTTATATCCGTATACATTTCAGAAGGTGTTTTTTTCACTTTTGGTCAGTCAAGCTTTGTTTATAGATCTACTTTGCAGTTAAATTTGAATCCAGCAATTTTTGTTTTGTTTGAGGGATTTGGACGGAATAGCTGTGATTTGCCGTCTTTTAATAAGAGGTGTCCAAAACTCATCCATACCTTATCAAATTCTTTTTTTATTTCTGATCATGGAGCGAAATTCAGGTGGTAAGCGAGCAAAGAGGTTGGTTGACATGAGGTAGGATGGTAGAGAGAAGGTGCTCTTCCAGTGCTGGTGACTAACTACGATGCCAGCGGATATTCAGTTGCAGGTGCTTAAGGGGCCTGTCTTCGCTGGGTCAGGGCCTGTGAATCTCTGTAACGATACAGCGTTGCAATCTTTCTTCTGTGGTTTATGCAACCTGCATCCAGCAGTCTTACCTCCTCGTCCTTCCCAGTCACGGCTCACAAATACTCGATCATCAGCATTATGCAGCAATCCGTTCCAACATGGAAGCCAGCCCAAATGTCAACTCGTGTACCCACCACTGTGGATAATCCGATTTCTGAGACCTCTTTGATTGACAAAATGCGGTTGGGGTCAGAAGGCATGTTAAAAGTTCAAGAGGCCTAAGAGGATGATTTTCTCTTCAGAGGAGGAGAAGGAAGCCGGTCAATCGGCAAAATCCCGGGCATCTTCGCGACGTCTTGCAGTTCTCTTGCTAGTAGCCACAGTCTCCTGGATGCAGAATGTCAGGACGCGATGTCACCTGTGATGATGATGATGTTGACGGGAATTGCGGATCCAGCGTGGTCTTTTCAGCAGAATTTTGCTTGCGAGCGCTTATCACTGAAGAGTGAGGAAGACGATGTAGGTAGTGCAGTACCCAATCAAACACACATTTTATCTCATTTTTTGATTTAATTGTAATAAACAACTGATAACAACAGTATAGAATAAACATTTTAAAAGAAATATAAAACATAAAATACAAAAAACAAATACAATTACCTATATACACCCTTCTATGCAAAATCAAACATTTAACAAAATAAAAATATTATAAACACCAAATATAAAACTTCATAAAATATTTAATTAATATCTATTTATAAAAACCACAACTTTCAATTATAACCCAAAATTAAATTACATTTTTTAAGTTCAAAAAAAACTATTATTATTTACATTATAAAAGGGTTCGCCTCAAAAAGGGAGAGGGCGGTCGAAGAAGTCCGCTGATATGATTCCGCCTATGTCACGGTAAGCGCAAACCCCGCTCCTCGCTTATCGCCGTAAAAAGGGGGTTTCTTTAGGTCCTCTTTCAGCCTGGGCACTTCTTTGAGCAAGCCTTGATTCCACCCAGCGATGTTCATATGCGCCTTTGCCGTAAACGCTTAAGTGGAGGCAAGAAACCTTAAGTGGTTACACCACCACCAGAACATGTCTAGTCACATGCAGCGAATGCATGCAGTTGATATGGAGGCAACACTTGGCGCAAATAAAGGCCAGACCGACGCCGGGCCTCCAACTCTACTCGTCTACACCTCTGTTCCTGCCTTCTCCTCCGCCACCACCAAGCGTTCCTTCAGCTGCCATTCTCTCAGAGTCAATGATCAGGTGATACATGCCTCCGCTTCAGCCTCCACCGTCGCCCGAGTACCACCAGCACAACAGAGACCTATCCTACCCTTCTCCTTCCGCCATTTTGACAGACCTGCATCGCCGTACAGTAGGCCATGTCTAGCAGCCAAGCGCCTTCTGTCTTCCAGGTTTGGGAGCTGAAGAAACATTTAACCCAAACTATACCCAAAAGCCAAAGCCTGAATGTTCGCTTGCAAGGCTTTTGGCCTGGGAAATGTTGCCTTTCGTCTGGTGGACACAGATGGGGTTCCGCCACGTCATGGCCCATTGCCTGCCCCCCAAACCAGATGCCGAGCAGGCATTCTTTTAGCCAGAAAAGCCGTTCCCTGGCCCTGGCCAGCCATGTGTCATCTAAAATTTCAAGCGCCGTTTTTTTCTGCAATCTGTGGAGGGCAATGTCCATCTGGACCCACCGTACCACATGGAATAATAAGCACGGCCAGGCCGCTATATCTCTGTGACAGCTCACCTGGGTGAGCTGGGTGGATGTCTCTGGGGGGTGACGGTGGCTCTTCATGGCTCGGCAGCATGCTCTCAATAACCGCAGGGATGGTGCTGGGTTCTTTCCCCAAGGGTTCCTCTGGTGGCATCACGTGTCCAGAGAAACCAGGCAGTGTTGAAATTAATCTGTCTTGGAGACCGTCTCACAACACAGGGTCAGGAGCTGTGACGGTCTCTCCGCAACGAGGATCGAGCGTGTGCTGTGGGTGACAAGAACCTTGTGTCAGGCAAGGTTGGTGTGCGATAACGGCGCGAATTCTGCTTGCCCGCCCTTAAGATGGTAGGCTTGTAGCACATCCTTGCCTGGCCCACTTGTCATGAACCTTGTCGTCCAGAATTGTTCTAAAGGAGTACCCGGGGTCTGGGACTCGCATGCTGAGGAAGAGTCAAAGTCTAAGTTCGCACTCCGCGGTTCGCACGCTGCTTGTGCCTGGGTCTGCGTTGCAGCTAGTCAGTCCTGGCCTCCCCGTCAACCCGTCTCATTGTTGACGTGGCAACACGCCATCTGGGAATTCCACCTTTCCACTGCTCCAGCGATTGTGGCAGCAGCGCAATGCCATTACGCAGTTACAAAGTGACACATGGCCTTGACAAGCAGCGGGTGACGGACCTCGGGAGTGTTGAGCCACCGAGATGTGGAGGCAGATTGAAAGAAGCTCAGCACCCATCCTTGCAGTTTTGTAAGACAGCCTCACAAAATTGGTCAGTGCGGACATATGCCCCTTGTCAGCATGAGCATTGTGGAGATTCTTAGTTTCTGATACGATCGTGGACCACTCCTGAACGCAACGGGTCCCGCCTCAGCGACGGGGAGGAGATGGACAAGATGCGGACACGGAGCCTTTCTCTCAGTCGAATCCACAAGGCCCATACAGTTTCTCAATTTTACGGTCTTCATTAGGGCAGTGGTTCGGGGTCCAGGGCTAGTGCAATTGCGGCGCATCAGCTCTCGGGTGCATCATATCAGGCAAGTAGGGCTGTGTTTGAAGCTGTGCCGGAGGAAGTGGAGGAGGAGGGGAGGAGGAGGTATTCCTAGACACCGACGTACGACGTCCCTGCCTTGGAAATGAGGTTGGCGCGAATTTGAGGCGGAGGTAGGATAGATGGAGGAAGTAGATCAGTTTGCTAGTGCCCCTCGACCCAGAGGATATGGGGAATGTTCAAGGCTCCATCTCTCGCATGAGTGCTGGATGCTCATTTCCTCCAAAATGATCCTCGCATTAAGGGCCATTCATAAATGAACAACAGTTACTGGGTGTCCACCTCCTGGATGCAGGTACAAAAAAAAACTAGTCACTTTCCTTTCCACCCACCAAATAGGAGGAGTAAAATGCAGGAATGGAGGACCTTGCTTGATTGATCAAAATGGGAGACATCTGTTGCGTACTGCCTTCACGTTCCCCAAATGTCACGGTGGAACAACAATCAGCGACGTGAAGACAGTAGAGTGGCCAAGTCGCGTACGGCAGCAGCAGCAGGCAAAGGTGGCAGGTAAGATAATGGTGATCCTCTGCAATCTTTATTTACCACCATCACCAAGTCATGCAATGCAGGGCACACTAGCCAACACACCGAGACACAGCTTAAGATCATGGTGCACGACTATAGTGCCGTCTCAACACGATGTTTTTAGATGTGTTCCGGACCCATAGACTTCTGGGTTATCCAAAATGGACAAATGGCCCGAGCTCGCTCGCCACTCCCATAGAGGTGTTGCTCCTGCCAGCAGCGCCAGACCATCAACGTCATATACATGAGCGGCCCTTCAGCACGCTGGAGGGAGTCATTACAGACAAACGCATCGGCTTTCCACAGATATTGTGGATCGTTTGAACTTTTCATCAAGATGAATCAGGCATGGATCTCTGTTGATGTTGTGGCCCCAATTGCCGAGGTCACCGATTTAGTTGCCGGTTGCTACTTCTAGCATTCCCTCTATCAACAGAATGGTCCTTGAAAACTTTTTTTTAAAATTGGATATTTCTGTACTGCAATTTTTATTCTCTTTTCCCAAATCAGTGCATTTTGCTGGTTTTGCTGTGAGGAGACTGTAAAAGACGCCGCCAAGGTTTCATGACTAAACATCCGTATTCCACTTTACTCACTTTATCTTTAGAAGTTTTCGCATTGTCAAGGTTTTGAGGTCATGTTGCTGTGAGATACAGCTATATTTTATTGGTACTTTGGACAGAAAGTAGGTTTAAGGGCGTTTCTCCATCACAATTTTTATGTGGCTGCAGAAGTCATATTTATAATTTTTTGGGGTCATGGTTGCTGTGTGATGTTACATGCAATATATCATGGTCCATTGGAACAGAATATGTGGCTTTTTAAGTGGCATTTTCAATTCATCTAATTTTTAATAGAGGCTAGAGTCATATATTATAATTTTTTGGGTTCATGTTGCTCGTGAGATACAGCATGAAATCATGGTTCT
Organism: Phyllomedusa bahiana; assembly: GCA_025379985.1. Classification (NCBI taxonomy): domain Eukaryota; kingdom Metazoa; phylum Chordata; class Amphibia; order Anura; family Hylidae; genus Phyllomedusa; species Phyllomedusa bahiana. The sequence continues at coordinate 14,449 of JAODAL010035953.1, forward strand.
TTGGAACAGATAATGTGGCTTTTAAGTGGGCATTCTCTACCTCATCAATTTTTAATGTGGCTGAGAAGTTCATATTTATAATTTTTTGGGGTCATGTTGTGTGAGGATACAGCTATTATAATCTGGTCCTTTGCGACGAGACATAATTGTGGCTTCTAAGTGGCATTTTCCCTCACTATTCTTTAACAGTGGCTGAGAAGTCTATATTTATAATTGTTTGGGGTCATGCTGCTATGAAATCGCAGCAATACTATAGGTCTATTCTAAAAATGTTGTTTCTATACAGGACATTTGTTCTTCACTATTGTCCAGTGGCTCAAGGGTCATGCTTTGAATTTTTGCGAATTTATGCTGTGACAATGCGCTTATACTACAGGTCCTATTATAATAAAATGTTGTTTCTACACAGACATTTGTTCTTCACAATTGTCCAAGTAGCTCAAGGTATTATGCTTTGAATTTTTGGGGCATTTTGGCTGTGACTTGCAGCTAATACTACAGGTCCTATTATAAAAAATGTTGTTTCTACCAGACATTTGTTCTTCAAATTGTCTAAAGTGGCTCAATGTCCATGCTTTGAATTTTTGGGGCATTGCTGTGACATGCAGCTAGGACTACAGGTCCTATTGTAAATATTTTTGTTTCTAACAGATCATTTGTTCTTACAATTGTCAAGAGTGGCTCAAGGGATGATGGTGCTGTCAGTAACCAGGAATATGTAGGACACTGTTAATCTGGACACATTTTGCAAAATGACCTTGTTTTTTGCAAGATCCTTTAACATAGCTAGTCCATCTGTCGTATTGAGATCTAATCTCATTTAATACAATTAAAAAAGAGAGATCAAAGCATGGTGGGATTCCATCTATTTTAAAATGATGTTTTTAGGATTAAACTTACTAAAAAACTTGCATGTACCCAAAATAGCTGGTATAATAACATTCCTCTGAATTGTACAAGGGAGGTACAGACACTTGACCAGATGTAGCGTTATTAGAGGACATGGAGTATGGAGCACGGACAGAGAACAAAGTACAGAGACAATTTCCTCCAGCACGTTGAGTAAAATGAGAAAAAGAATGCCAAGAAAAAGGGCACCTGGGTGGAACAGGAGCGTTAACCACCAGTATTTCCAAGTGAAGCTCAATTGGTCCGCACTCATACGGAGGGGCAAGCGCTACCCAGGACAGGGACAGTATATGTCCAGTGAAACTAAAATGGTGGTTGAAAGACTCCTTTTTCCGGCACTTTTTAATCTGGGGTCATGCAGGTTTGGGGCTCATGCTGTGGCCCAGGACAGGTATATTCAATGTCCGTTGAAACTAAAATGGTGGTTCAAAGACTCCTTTTTCCGGCACTTTTTAATCTGGGGGTCATGCAGGTTTGGGGCTCATGCTGTGGCCCAGGACAGGTATAGTCAATGTCCAGTGAAACTAAAATGGTGGTTGAAAGACTCCTTTTTCCGGCACTTTTTAATCTGGGGTCATGCAGGTTTGGGGCTCATGCTGTGGCTCAGGACAGGGATAGTCTATGTCCAGTGAAACTTAAATGGTGGTTGAAAGACTTCTTTTTCCGGCACTTTTTAATCTGGGGTCATGCAGGTTTGGGGCTCATGCTGTGGCCCAGGACAGGTGATAGTCAATGTCCAGTGAAACTAAAATGGTGGTTGAAAGACTCATTTTCCAGCACTTTTTAATCTGGGGTCATGCAGGTTTGGGGCTCATGCTGTGGCCAGGACAGGGATAGTCAATGTCCAGTGAAACTAAAATGGTGGTTGAAAGACTTCTTTTTCCGGCACTTTTTAATCTGGGGTCATGCAGGTTTGGGGCTCATGCTGTTGCTCAGGACAGGGATAGTCTATGTCCAGTTGAAACTTAAAATGGTGGTTTGAAAGAAATTCTTTTTTTCTGGCACTTTTTAATTGGGGTCATGCAGGTTTGGGGCTCATGCTGTGGCCCAGGACAGGTATAGTCAATGTCCAGTGAAACTAATATGTGGTGAAGGATCCTTTTTCACTTTACTGGGGTATGAGGTTTGCTCCCTGCTTTAGGCAGGGATATCTATGCATGAATTGGGTGAAAGACTTCCCTTTTTTCCCGGGACTTTTTAATCTTGGGTTTATGCAGGTTTGGGGCTCATGCTGTGGCTCAGGACAGGGATAGTCAATGTCCCGTTAACTTAAATGGGGGTTAAAAGACTTCTTTTTCTGGCACTTTTTAAACTGGGGGTATGCAGGTTTGGGGCTCATGCTGTGGCCAGGACAGGTATAGTCAAAGTCCAGTGAAACTAAAATGGTGGTTGAAAGACTCCTTTTTCCAGGCACTTTTTAATCTGGGGTCATGCGGTTTAGGGCTTTCATGGTGTGTCGGACAGGTAGTATATGTCCAGGGAATCTAAAATGGTGGGTTGAAAGACTTCTTTTACGGCACTTTTTAATTGGGGGTCATTCAGTTTGGGCTCATGCTGGTTTCAGGAAGGGATAGTCCAATGTCCTGTTCAAGTAAATCGATGGTTCAAATCATACTGCCTTCTGGCACTTTTTAATTAGTGGTGATGCAGGTTGAAGTCCATGCGGTGGTACAAGACAGGGATCGTGACTGGTGTGTGTTTTGTTTTCTGTGGCTTGTATAACTTAAGGGTGTTTGCCTAAGATGTTAGTACGTGATTTGACTGCTGTGGATTTAATTCAGCTTCATTCCTGCCCTGTTGGGTGAAGAATGAAGGTGTTGTTGCTCTCCCATAGACTTTAATGGTCATTGCGATCATTATATCGACCTCGAATTCTTGTCGATGGATGGCGACTATCGACCATCGACCGATGTCGATAGCCAACGTAATCGCTCAACACTAATGATAACAAAGAAACCATTTCCATGTTGGCAAGAAAAAAATAGTATGATCATAAGGATACTCATTCTAATCTCAACACAGATTTTTTTGATGCTTATACTCAACTATTGTTTTTTAAATGTTACACGAAAAATATATCTGATTTGTAATTCAAATGATAGAACAGATTTTGCATATATGTCTAAAAATTAAAAAATTATAGCAACCCGAACAATAGTGGGTAGCAAATAAACACTATTGTTATACATAAAAGTGTAATCGTTTTTATTCTAAAAGTTTTCGGGGTAGGTATGTTTATTCTACCACTTTCAAAATCTTACTTACTTGTAATCCCACAATATAGATATTGAGAACCTTCAAGGAACTTGATAGAACCAGACATGGGCTATACTGTGCTTAATCCCAGGCAAAGAAAGAGGGAACTTGTTGAGTTTACATAGCAGGGCCAGACATGGCTATATAGGAACTTCAGGGATAGGTGGCACAGTGGAACCAGAGGGAGAGCCACACATGGATACATGGAAATTACTGGGACATCAGACTCCAGGGAACCAGAGGCCATGATCAGGTACTGTAGGAGCAAGTGGTACTGTTGAACCCAAAGGAAGGACCAGACCTGTTTATAAAAGTACTTCACGAGCAGCTGGAATTGCAGAAACTGAAGATAGCACCAAACTTGCCTATATCAGGACTTCAGGAGTACATGGCAAATGAAAGCAGAATGGTAAACTAGGCTAAGCTGTAAAGATATTTCAGTAGCAAAAGGCAGCATAGAACCAGAAGGCTTGACCAAATGTGACTACATAAGAACTATCTGAAAGGAATCCAAAGCATCAGAGGGTTTGGACAAAACATAGGCTTCTCAGTACCTGCTAACTAAGGGCTATACCACCAGAGAGGTGAGGAACTACCAGCATAATGGTGGTCGGTTGCCGGTGGGTGGCCTATTGGTCGTTGAGGGGTAAAGTAGGATAGGACTGCCCATTTTGGATCACGTTGAAAGTCGTGGGCCTTAAACATCTTTGTCAAAATATTTAAAAGAAGTCTCAAAGTTTTTTTGTATATGATAGCAAAAAATGCTTCTTTAGGGTTTTCCATAGTGTATTGCCCTTTTTGCAGTGATGTGCCGCTGGTGGCGGGTCTGGTATGTACATGTAAAAAATTACATGTGTGCCGCAGCCCTGCCGTGGCACCCCGGTTTGCATACGTTTTTTCAGAGAGTTTTTGTTGCGAAACTACGTTTTATACTTGGTGTACATTGATTTTAACCTTTTTGGGGAAAGGGGTGCTTCCATTTTGGGTTTTTGTCCCGCCCACTTCAAGGTGTAAAGAAGGGGAGCTTGCAGTTGGGGGTTTTTTTTTTTTTTTTGAAAAATGGAGGGGGTTGACCCGGTGGGTGGCCTGATTGGGGCTCGTTGAGAGGTAAAGATAGGTGGGGGTGCCCCATTTGAGATCACTTGAAAGTCGTGGGCAGCTTTAAAATCTTTTTATCAAAATATGTGAAACAGAGTCTCAAAAATTTTTTATGTATGATAGATAAACTACCCCGCATGTCTCAGAATTTTGAGGGCCCCCGAAATGGGAACCAAAAGTAGAGATCATTCAAGAATTAGGCAAAAAAATAAGACGGGTAAGGCAGATAGCGGACCCGGAGGCATTTATTCTAAAGGCTGGAAGACCTGCTTTGGCTTATCAACAAATAAGTAGATAAGGGTAAGTTCACACTATATTAATGACTAGATTCAAGGGATCCCGGGGGTTCCCCTGAAAAAAGGTACCCGGTAAAAGCAATGCGCCGCACAACTAGATAAAATTTTTAAAAGGTAGGTGTAGCCCTGCATGGGCTATGTTTGCTTTTTTTCTGCCGGCATACGCTTTTCCTGCGGGACTTAATATTATAGTCTACCATGCTATTAAGTCCTGCAGGAATAGCATATGCCACCAGGAAATAAAGCAAACAGAGCCCACATAGGGGATGTTGTTATTATTCTCTAAGGGACTGCCACCGCTGCGTTGTGGTATCTGCTGGGGTACCTTTTTTCATGGGTCTCATGGAATCCAAATGTAGTCATTTATTGTAACCCCCCCAAAGCAAATAAATGAGCAACAATTTTATTGAGAGCTACTGAAGGCAGAACCAAAGAAAGGGGGTTTTCAAGAAACCCGGGGGCCGGGGAAAGGGGATTTTTGTGCCCCAGGGAGTACACCAATGGCGCCCCCCCCCCCTCGCTCCCCAAAAAATGCCCCCCCACCCCCAAACCTCTACCCCTGCGCCGGTCCCGTTATAAATTTTTGCGTATCCCACATAGCTCCCGCCCTCTCCTCAGCATCACTGCCCAAAGGAAATCAGCCCTGACAAAATTTCTTTTCAAAATGTCCCCCTCCCTATGACAGTGTAATACCCCCAAATAAAGTCACCGAATAATCCCCCGATACAGGAGCAAATCTACCCGCAATGATTTTTACTAAAAATCCCACAAAACCAAGACCCTAAACTTACTATTAAGGATAAATAATCCCGCCAGACCCTGACCAAACAGACCCCCAAAGTGCTATCAGCTGTACCGGCTTTTTATTACATATACCACCGCCATACAGTGAAAAAAACCCGATAGTGGTAATCTTTGTTTAAAAGCTCTCAAAATCAAAATGATTACCTGCAGTTACTTTTGTGACTAAAAGGGGCCCTTTTCTGATCAGCGTCTTCATTTCCCCTTTTTTCTCCATCCGGTTCCCCTTCATGCTGATTGCTCCCCAATACTCCCCCTGAGATTTGGACCAAATATCTTAAATCCTCACATTTCCACAACTCCTTAAAATTATAGGTATATAAGTCCCCCCAGTTAGACAGGTATATGATATAGGGTCCTCTCAGGCAGGTTTATAAATAGGGTCACTCTAGGCAGGTTTTTAGCTATAGGGGCTAGGGGTAATGGGGCCACAGGGGAGGTATATAGCTTAGGGGCTCGGCATGTTTATGCTAGGGGCTACGGGGTTTAGGGCCCAAGGCAGGCTTGGGGGCCCAGGCGGCTTTTTGGGGCCACAGGCGGGTTTAGGGGGTACAGGCGGGAATGGGGCCCCGGGAGGGGATTGGGGGCACAGGCAGGGTTAGGGGGCCACAGGAGGGAAGGCTACAGAGGCTTTTGGGCACAGGCAGGGGTTTTTGGGGCCAAAAGGCAGTTATATAGGGTCCCCAGGGGAGGCTTTGGGCCCCAGGCGCTTTTAGGGCTAAGGTGGCTTATAGGGCCCCCCGGGAGCTATGGGGCCCCAGGCAGGCATATGGGGCCAAGGCAGGCTTATAGGGGGTACAGGAGGTTATAGGGGGACAGGGAGGCGTTTTTGGGGGCCACAGGCAGGCTTTAGGGGTACAGGCAGGTTTTAGGGCCACAGGCGGCTTATGGGGGCTACAGGCAGGCTTATAGGGGGTACGGCAGGGTTATAGGGCACAGGCAGGCGTATGGGGGCCCCAGGCCGGGGTTTTATGGGTTACAGGCAGGCTTATAGGGCCAAGGGAGGCATATGGGGCCACAGCAGGCTTATAGGGCTACAGGCAGGCTTATAGGGGCAAAGGCAAACTTATAGGGCTTACAGGCAGGCTTTTTAGGGGCCCAGGGGGCTTATGGGCCTACAGGAGGCATATGGGGGGCCAAGGCAGGCTTTTGGGGGCCCAAGGGGGGCCCTTATAGGGGCCACCCGGAGGCTTATAGGGGCTACGGCGGTTATAGGGTACAGGAGGCGTATGGGGGCCCAAAACGTTATATAGGGGGGCCCCGGGCAGGCTTATAGGGCCCAAGGCAGGTTGGGGGCCCCAAAGGGAGGCAAAATAGGGGCTACAGGCAGGCATTTTTTGGGGGTACAGGCCTTTATAGGGGCTACAGGCGGCAAAGGGCTAAGGCCCGGTTATAGGGGCCACAGGAAGGCATTTGGGGCTAAGGCGGCCCTTTTAGGGCTACAGAGGGTTATAGGGGAAAAAGGCAGGAAAAAGGGGCTACGGCGGGTTTTGGCTAAGGAGTTTTAGGGGCTACAGGCGTTTAGGGCCCAAGGGGGAGGCTTGGGGCTTAAAGGCAGGCTTATAGGGGGTACGGCGGCTTTTAAGGGGCCACGGAGGCTTTTAAAGGGGTACAGGCGGGGCTATGGGGCCCCAGGGGGGGTTATTTTTTGGGGCTACAGCGGCTTATTGGGGGCCCCAGGCAGGCAAAAGGGGCTACGGCGGCTATTGGGGAAAACGGGTTATGGGGTCAGGCGGTAAAAAAAAAAAAAAACATTCATACTTACCCTTTCTGCCCGGGGCGCGCGCTCCCCCCTTGGGCCCCGCCTCCAGGCGGGACGCTCCTCCGGCATCCTTGGGCCAGGCTGTGACGGCCCCCCCTGGACGAGGAGGGAGCATCGGATGACATCACTTTATCGCGACGCTGCCGCTGAGCGCCGCACGGAGCCGCGGGGGTCCTCGGCGTATTGGGACCCGGTGGCCCCACTTGTTGGCCGGGCCACCCGGGGGATCCCGCGATCCCCGGGGAGGGGGGGCCCCCACATGTTGCGGAGCGGGAAGCGCTCGCTCTCTGCTCCAAAAAGAAGGGGGGGGGTCCAGAAAGGCCCGGCGCTTAGGCCCTTGGGGCCCGCGGCTGAGCCCCCGAGGGTGGGGCCCCCCCCGGCGCCCTTAGGGATAGGCAAAGGGAGGCACCTAGGCGGTCGCCTCCCTTTTTGGCCAAACCCGTCGTCCGGCCCTGCCAAAAACCAGATATAAACTATAGTTTGTTAAAAATCAGGCAGAAAATATGGAAACTTCCTGGGTTTATATTCCAGATACTAACAAGCCATAAGACACAGCTGCAAATATACAACATTGTATTGCTGGACTAACATCAAGTGGAAGAAACAAAACAGAAGCAACCTAAATAATCCATCAAAGGAGAGGTGAGTAACAGCACAGGTTGTGACATAAATATCCTTTAAATTGTATTACAACCAAGCAAAGATAAAGCTCTACAATTTAAAGGTTTGAAACAATTTACTATGTTTATATTGCAAGCGTTCCCTTAGCTCTTGGACGCCATTATGGAACGATCTCCCCCTACCACTATAGCCATTCTAGGAAAGCCAGCCCATACTCAGCCGCATAGCAGCCGTGCTAACTACACATGTCAGCAACCTACGGCTACTGACAGAAAAGTGCTGGCCTCCCCCACCGAGACCAGACCCTCAGTGGTACGTACCTAGTAGGAGAGTGGTACGTACCTAGTAGGAGACATGCTGTAGTCCACCTAGAGACACAATATATATATATATATATATATATATATATATATATATATATATTACATTAAAATAAAAAAAAACACTTTTGTTTCTCCTTAAATTTCACTTGGATGAGTACTGCAATGTCCTTTTTCTATATTACCACTGAAGCTTAATGCCTTTATTTCTTTTGTTGGCACCCCGATCATTAGGAAGTGCTGCTGTTGTTTTTTCTAAGTTAAATATATACATATATATAAAGTTCTATGTTCTGCTGAAGAGGTGTAACTCGAAGCTCCCCAGATTGGGCCCAAATGAAACATCTGTAACAGGGCTGCCACCTGACATGTGTAATTTATGATACTAGTGATAGATGAGCCCCTCAGGAACCAGAGCCTGGGTGTGACTTCTGAACCTCCTATAGCTCTGCCCCTGCTCCTATTATTTTCTTATTTTTTTAACTTTCCCATACACTCACTAATTTTAGCTTTCCAAGCCCATCAATCATTCTACATGCATGTTTTATTTTTAATTCCAACTTTATATTACATTGGTTTTAGTTAAGAAAATGGCCTCTTGATACAAGTCATATTTGACCCACATAAATAAAAAAGATGATTATATTTAACCAATGTGTTTGCACATTTGTAGGCGAGCTGAATTTTAATAGTCTTTCCATCTGTTCAATTCCATGTCTTTGTACTCCAGACAAGGGTGTGGGCAGATTTTCATCATAAGCACAGTTAGCAGTAAATGGATTTCATACTGTTGAAAGCTTAAGGATTATGGATTCCTTCTGCAGTTAGCTGCATTTTCTCACTTTAGATCGCACACCAGATTTGATCTTTACCCCTTCTTATATTTACACGCTATGTCAGCTTGGAAGCCACTCTATATATCCTCCTCCTTTACTGTTCTTCTGCTGAGCTTTAAATCATTGTAACTTCAGCAGGAAATTGAAATGCGCTATCCACATAAAATTCAGTAGAGGAAAGTTAATAAGCTATATAAAAAGCAAAATAATAATAGCTTACAATGCATATCACAAGAAAAATGGCAGTACCAATTCACCAGGGTCCAGATTTGCATCAGTAAAGAATAATTTAAGGATTTTTTTTAAAAGATGTGCTTACCTCTAATAAAATGCATACAATTGTATGGAGGTTATTCACCATTAATGCTCAGTTCATTCCTGTGGGTCTCATATTTCAAACCTTCAGTTCATATTTATAAGACTTTTCAGTACATTTGTGTACCTATTATTTCTTATAACATGCTACTTCAAATGTCATGTTACAGAGGTATTCTACCATAGCACTATAATCTTGTAATATTGCCAAGACAAAACCATAATTTATTTAGGTCTATACTTTTTTGCTCTTTCTTGAAGTCGTAAAGAGAAACTAGACCTACAAGTTATACTTTTCTGTGTAGTTGAATGGAATTACTTTAGGCTGGATAATAGATGAATGTCATAAATATTGGCTAACCACCTGAGATATATAGCCAGCTTTGGGGATACATTTAGTGGATTTTAGGGTTACAGTTATGGGCCATTTTTAGGCAGCTATTGCCAAAAATCGATCTGGTCTGATCCAAATCTAAGTTCTTGAATATAGGTTGGTCCGAATCAATTTTTGCTTTTATTTACCTAAAAATCAACTTAACCATAGCCCTAACCATAAATTGCGGTCAAGTTTTTTTTTTACTCGGTTTGAATGAGTTAACTTACCTGTTCACTGATACTACTGGTCCCAAGGCATTAACGCTTCAGTGTCACTTCCTACTGATGTTAAACGGACTTTATCGAACTGGTGGCAATCTGAACAAGGACAGATCTGATCAACACTAATGCATTTCAGTTGCCTGATCCTTTTAATATTCAGGAGACAAAGCACTAGTGGATGCTAACAGTGGCTTTCTCCCCTCTCCCTGTTGAAAATAAACTACCAATCAAAAATTTTAGAAGACCTAAATGTTATCAGTTATTTTTTAAATCAACTTAGGTCTAGTACAGCACATAATGTGTAATGTTTAAAAGTAAGTAAAAACATTAAAATAAGGTGGATTTTTTACCTCAAAACACAACAATAGTCTGAATTTCTGATTTTATCCAAAGGTTTTTGTTCAGGGAAGGCAGCACCAAAAACAAATCATGGTTTAAAATTGGATGGAAATGAGTTCTACAGGTGTCTCAACTTTTGGATAGTTAGTCCCTCTGATTCTATATAACTAGTACTAGAACAAAATACATTGCAACATTCCCTATGACTGGATTACAAGGAATCTAGGCGTTATAGAAGGAAACCTTTCTATTTGCCTAATACTCAGGTGAGCTGGCTATCTTCTTTTTTTACTTCATCATTTTTGTGGCCTTCCCCTACATGCCAAACAACAAGCAACGGGTAATCTGACCGATATTTTGTCATTGTCATGTGAACAGACCTTAAAAGTGACAGGACCAGCTTACCTACTGGACCCTGAGCAGCTGCATAGGTTTAACCAATGGTATGTCCTCCCTTGCAGTCACCAGCGCACATATAACAACACTTTTCTCAATGAAGTAATTAACTCCTTAAGCACCAAGCCTGAAAAGGACTTAATGATTAGTTAATTTATTTTGTTTTTGCCTGCCGGTGTTTCAACAGCCATAACTTTTTTATTTTCTCTATGATGCAGTTGTCCGAGGACTTGTTTTTTGTTTTGTTTTTCATTTGCAACGTGAACATAAAAACAGCATTTTTCTGTATTTTCTTTTTTTTTTTTACACCATTAACATTTCACACTAAATAACCTGTTAATTAATCAGGTTATTACATAGTTACATAGTTTGTAAGGCCAAAAAAAGACGCCCATCCAGTTCAGCCTATTGTCCTATAGTGTGTATCCAGAAGAAGGCAAAAACCCCCATGAGGTAGAAGCAATTGTCCTCATTTTAGGGAAAAAAATTACTTCCCGACTCCAATCTGGCAACTAGAATAAATGCCTGGATTAACGCCCCTTCTCCAAAATCCTAGTCACTATAACTTGTTATATTGTTACACTCTAGAAATGCATCCAGACCCCTTTTGAACTCTTTGAACCCTTTTTGTTAGTGAATTCACCATGACAAGCTCCTCTGGCAGAGAGTTCACAGTCTCATTGCTCTTACTGTAAAGAATCCCTATGTTTATTAAGAAACCTTCTTTATTCAAGACGTAGAGGATGCCCCCTTGTTCTAGATACATTCCTGAGTATCAATAGATCTTGGGAGAGATCTCTATATTGACCTTTAATATATTTAAAGGGTTTTGCCAAGAAGTTAGTTCCTTACCTAACAGGCTGATACTCCCCTCTTGAAGCTTGAAAAAAGGGGCGTTGTGTTTCTGTGTTTAAAAAAACAAGCACCTCCTCTGTGATGTCATCACTCCACCTCCAAGTTCCTGATACTCAGTCTCTGTAGTTGAGCAAACATTGTTTTGCTAATCCACAGGGAGAACTGTATTGTACACAAGCTATATGTGTTTTATTTCTCCCTCTTATTTGCTCGGGAGAGAAGATAAGCTCAGCAGGCAGCCTTCTTTCATTCTTGCAGGGAGAGAAGGAGGGGGGCTGAGCAGAGAGCTAGGGAGTGTCTGCATGTTTACTCAGATAATTACATTACAACCAGTGTATTTTCTATACAGAAGATACAAGATCTTTCTCCCCAGTCCCTTCAAAGCTCGATCATGTTCCCTGCCATCAGGTAAGAAGTGCAAGCCAGATCAGCTCCTGGTCGTGTCTAATGTAAACTGTCAGGAAACCAAGGGCATGTAAGTCAGGCTGTAGCTCTCAGAGGCTTCACTTTTTTTGATTACATAAATTTTGAAAAGTGATTAAATACCCATTTTGGAGGATCCCATGTCAACATTAGATCATGGCAAAACTCCTTTAAACCAATTTATTATGTCACCCGAAGCTGTTTTTTCTCTGAACTAAATAACTTGATAATCGTTCTAGGTATTGTAGTCCACCCAGACCTTTTATTACTTTTGCATTGCCTTTGAACCTGTTTAAGCTCTACAATGTCTTTCCTGTGCACTGGTGCCCAAAACTGTACACAATATTCCATGTGTGGTCTGACCAGTGACTTTTACAATGGGAGAATGATGTTCTTATCGTGTGCATCTATGCCCATTTAAATATACCCTATAACCTTATGTGCCTTGGCAGCTGCTGCCTGACACTGGCTGCTACAATTAAGTTTACTGTCCACTCGGGTTCCCGAGTCCTTCTCCAGGTCACTTTTTTCCAGCCTTTTTCCGTTTAACAAGTAATCAAGGTGCATAATCTTGCATTTATCCTTGTTAAACCTCATCTGCCATTTCTCTGCCCAGGCTTCCAACATATCCAGATCCTTTTGTAATAAACATTATCCTCTATTATGTTGATTACTTTACAGAGCTTAGTATCACCTGCAAAGATTGATATTCTACTGTGCAATCTTTCTGTAAGATCATTAATGAATATATTTAAGAGAATAGGGTCCAATATTGACCCTTATGGTACCCCACTAGTAACAGGGATCCAATCTGAGTATGTACCATTAGTCACCACCCTTTGTTTTCTATCACTGAGCCAGTTATTTATCTGTCTATGACATTACTTAATTCACTTGGGACACAGGGGTGTATACCATCAAGACCTAGTGATTTGTATATTTTAATCCTTTTAAGGCAGAGCTACATTTCTTTCTGGGAGACAGGAAACATTTAAGGTGGAGTTTACCTCATCCCTCCTCCCATCAACAGAAATGTCACTTTCCTTGTAAATACAGTGGAGAAAAAAATGTTTAATAGGTTTGCTTTCTCCTCATTGCCATCCACAATAACTCCCTTACTACTTTTCACAGGGCAAACATTTTTAGTTTTAATCTTTTTATTATTTATATAGTTAAAAATATTTTGGAGTTAGTTTTACTCTATTTGGCAATATGTCTTTCTGTCTCCAGCTTTGCTGTCTTTATAATTATTCTACATATTTAATTTTTTCCTTATAGCTTTTTAGCGCCTTCACTGCCCTCTTGTTTAAATAATTAAACACTTTATTTTTTTTATTGATTGCCTCCATTTAGAGATGGGCGAATTTCCCGAAATTCAGTTCGTTCACTTCGCCGAATTTCTCGGCAAAAAATAACTTCGTTCCGAATTACATCGGGGCGATTCACGTTAAAAAACAGCTATTTCCAGGCTGCATAGAGCCTGCAGAGTGCTGTAGAACGTTGTGCCATGCTTAAATATAAACAAACTACAATGAGGAAAGAATGGCCTTAAAACATAACTTTTAATATAGATAGCTAAAAAAGCTTATTAATACAAAACCTCAAACACCATATACAGTATTGGGAGACCAGTGGGTGTGTACGTATCCCTATAAAGCCCTAAGAGAGGGACTATTGAACCCTGACCTATATGTACAGGACAATCGCCCTGATAAGGGCGGTCCTGGCAGGAGCCTGACCCTGCAAACAAACTTACCCTAAGGTATATCCTATTGGTCCAATCCCAACATGAACATGTTTCAATCCACAATAAAGGATCTCATCAGGGGAGAATACAAAAGCACAAAGACCATAGGGCAAAGCAGTACAGCTAAGATATAGCAAGTACACTGAAAAGCACAAGATACCTCAAGTAGCTGTATTGTGTATACTCACAGAACCCAGTAGCATCAAAATAGGCACGACGCAAACTGGGTGCTTAGACGAGGCCACAGAGGTGACAAACAGGCATCTAAAATATTAAACAAATAGACAGGTCTCACAAGAAAAGAAAGGACATTAAACACAAACCCACAAAAACCAAAAGCAGAATATCACACGGTTGACCGGAACACTCACCAATAGATGTACAAACAGATCCTGCAAAGCAATGGTGCCGCAGGGACGTCCCACACCCTGTAAGGGTGTCCCAGCAGTGGCTGAGTGAAGGAGACGCCAAACAAGCGCGGTGTGTTAGATATGAAGGCGCGCGTGATGGCGCCTAAAGTGACGTCACGGACGCTTGTCCGTGACGCGCGGCCAGGAGCGAGATGCGTCCCTGGCAACCGCGGCGCATGCGCAGAAGGAATGCGATCCGGACATAGAAAACACAGACCTTCAAAGCCTGAAGCCAAGGCGCCGTGCAGGTAATGCACTGTGCCAACCAGAGAAAGACGGTATTAAAGGCAGACAGTGCTTGCTCAGTATACAGCAAGCTAAAAGCAAAGATTCAAAAGTACAGACAAAATTGTATATACAGCTGACAATTCTATAATTACTTATATGTAAGAGGAGAATGCTTGTATGATATAAAGCAAGCTTGAGAAATGTTAGGGTCGGATGATTATGCTGCTTATTCTGTAAAGCAGACCCAAAAAAATATAAATAAAAATTGGGAGCAAAACTCACAGAATTTGGAACATATACTGTACTATGTACACAAAAGTTTAAAATACTGTAAATGCATGAAGAGAAGAGACACCAAATACAGAGTTACAGAAAACAACTGAAATCAATACGGTCATTCAGCCCAAACGGAGTGATCGTATTCAGTGTAAAAATCCAGAAACATTCCCGCTGGAGTAAAAGTTGATCCAAATTACCACGTCTCATGGTAGGCACAATCCGGTCGATCCCACACCAACGTAGGCTAGTCAAATCTCCATTATGTTCTGAGAGGACATGTCGTGCTACAGGAGTGTCTCTGGCATGTCTAATGTCCCCCAGATGTTCACCAATTCTACGACGCAATTGTCTCGTCGTCTTGCCTATATACTGTAGGCCGCATTGGCACTTGATCAGATAGATGATGTGTGTCATCTTGCAATTAATAAAGTGATTTATGTCACCATTGCTTTGCAGGATCTGTTTGTACATCTATTGGTGAGTGTTCCGGTCAACCGTGGGTTCTGTGAGTATACACAATACAGCTACTTGAGGTATCTTGTGCTTTTCAGTGTACTTGCTATATCTTAGCTGTACTACTTTGCCCTATGGTCTTTGTGCTTTTGTATTCTCCCCTGATGAGATCCTTTATTGTGGATTGAAACATGTTCATGTTGGGATTGGACCAATAGGATATACCTAGGGTAAGTTGTTTCAGGGTCAGGCTCCTGCCAGACCGCCCTTATCAGGGCGATTGTCCTGTACATATAGGTCAGGGTTCAATAGTCCCTCTCTTAGGGCTTTATAGGGATACGTACACACCCACTGGTCTCCCAATACTGTATATGGTGTTTGAGGTTTTGTATTAATAAGCTTTTTTAGCTATCTATATTAAAAGTTATGTTTTAAGGCCATTCTTTCCTCATTGTAGTTTGTTTGCTAGTGGCTTATGGAGGAAATTGTTATACCCACTACATTTGTGCGGTTTTTGGTATTTTAGCCATGCTTAAATATGCAGAGGGAGCTTGATTTGGTCTTCATCAGGGGCGTTGCTAGGGTCCCAAAACATCCGGGGCCCGGGCCCTCTGTGTTATGTTTTGCTCTGTAGGGCTGGGTTCACACGGCATTTTTTACGCCCCATTGTGAGCTGTGGCATGGATTTTTACAGAGAAATTTATATCCCTGTCACTAGTTGTATGCCTATTTCAATAACTGTTGAAAAAAGAATCTAAAAGAACGTATACCTATCATAAAATAGAAGGGGAAAATTCACATTCACATTAGCTCACTGTGAATCTGCAGACAATGTGCAGCCAATTACAGGTCACTACCAGTGAACAGATCCCCCTGGCTTTCTGTTTTTCACATCAGGCCTAGAGTAGACATATATTTTATCACAAAAATTGTTCTGATCTGCAGAATATAGAAAATATGTCATTTATATCACACAATGAACTCCAGAACAATTAAAACTCCTAAAAAATTGCAGTTGTGTTTTTTCCTAACTCCAACTGACAAAGAATTTGTATTTTATGTACATACGGTGCATTCAGTGGTACCATCAAAAATACAACTCGTTCCAGAAAAAGGCTCTCACAAGGCAAAGTAAGAAAAGCTTTCTGACCTGGACAAAATAGCGCTACTGACCGCACTGTTCTGTCCAGCACAGAAAGCATTTACAAAACAGAACACACACAGTCCAAAAGTGACCATGTCTGTGCTGTTGTCCCCTATGACACGTTGTGGGATCTGTTGGGATGTGTTTTTCCCATATTTCAAATATCCCAACACAGGTCCCAAAAGGGGCCACAGCACAGTGTGACCCAAAACTAAAAGAATAAAGACCTGCCTGCTCTCTGTATATGGTGAAGGGGTCACCCTGCCCTGCAGGAAAACTCTGCACTGTATATTGGGGAATTTCACTATGGAGAGCACAGAGGGGACAACAGAGCAGGAGGCAGAAAAACTGTGAGAAAGCAGGTACAATCCTCTGATGTCCAGCAGCCTGCAGGACTCTTATATGCTCTCTCACCTGAACCATTGCTTTATGTTGTCCACTGCACATGGTGACATAGCTGCTGGCCGGCAGTGATGTGAGGGCTTCTCGTGGGTCACCCCCTCCCTCCAGCCTCTCCTCTCCCTCCAGCCTCTCCTCTCCGGGGCTCTACCATTGTACAGAGGGGAGGGGGAAGGAGGAAGCCTGCACGGGACAAATAGTTTTGCTGCCTGCTCCCCGACCCCTCACCCATCAATCACTCTCTGAGCACGGGCTTCACAGTGCAGCTGCCAGGCGGGCGGCCCCTGCTTTCAGTGGCGTTGGGCAGTGTCTGATGACGCTGCCCCTGCGCTGCTCCTGTTTAAAGACCCCCAGGCTGCCGTTGGGCTGCAGGATATTTACCAGCTGTAGCTGGGTCCAGGAAACTTCCCCTATTTGCGGGAGGCTCTCGGTACCTTCCAGGACAGCTGGTAAGTAAGAGGTTCGGGGCACAGGCTGTTTCATTCGGGGCTTGCGCCCCGAATAAACCAGCCTAGCAACGCCCCTGGTCTTCATACAATGTTGTGTTTTAGTATAACACGCAGATGACTGCCGCTGCTTTTAGAATCGCTTCACTCTAAAATTCCCTGGGCACTTAAGAGGGCAAAACTGACCAAAAAACGGAAGGGGGAATGTAGCCTGATAAAGCATGGCAGCGGACAGCTGGAAAAAAACAAGCTGAGGGCTCAGGTGGCAACATCAGTGACAGAGTGTGGAGTGACGGCGGCAGCCACAGCAGCATGAGGTCAGAGAGTGGCACAATGACATTCTGGAGGAGGCAAAAACAGGAGTAGGCCAAAGAGTGGCACAATGACACAGTGTGAAGTTGACGGCATCAACAGCAGCTCATCGTGAGGTCAGACAGTGGCACAATGACATTCTAGAGGTGCAAAAACAGGAGTAGGGCCACAGATGGCACAATGACACAATGTGTAGGTCACGGCAGCAGCCACAGCAGCAGCATGAGGTCAGACAGTGGCACAATGACACAGTGTGTAGGTCACGGCAGCAGCCACACAGCAGCATGAGGCAACAGTGGCCAATGACAGATGGTAGGTCGGGGCATCACCACAGCACACATGGGGTCAGACGTGGACAATACAGGTTAGGTCAGGGAAAACAGCCACAGCAGCACATAGGCAGACATGGCAAATGACACAGTGTGTAAGTCACGGCGCAGCCCAGAGCACATGAGGCAGCAGTGGCACAATGACATTTGGGGGGGCAAAAAAGGAGTGGGCCACAGAGTGGGACAATGACACAGGTGGAGGTCGGGGCAGCAGCCCCAGCACACTAGGTCGACGGGGCAAAATGACTTTTCGGAGGTGAAAAACTGGAGTGGGCCCACAGAGTAGCACAATGACAGAGAGGGAGTGATGGCGGCAGCACATGGGGCAACATGGCACAATGACGTGTGAAAGGTCACGGCAGCAGCCACAGCACAGCATAGGTCAACATGGCAAAATACACAGTTTAAGTCACCGGGCAGCAGCCACAGCAGCAGCATGAGGCAACAGTGCACAATACATTCTGGGGGTGGAAAAAACAGGAGTAGGCCACAGAGGGGAAATGACACAGTGTGGAGGTCACGGCAGCGCCACGCACAGTATGGGGTTCAGACAGGGCAAATGACTTTCTGGAGGTGGAAAAAAACTGGAGTAGGCAAAGAGAAAAGCACAATGACAGAGAGTGGAGGTGATGGCGGCAGCAGCATGAGGTCAGACAGTGGCACAATAACAGAGAGTGGAGGTGGTGGCAATACCAGCCCTGTAAAGAGGGTTTTGGTGGCAGAGGGGGAGAAACGCGCGATGGGGGGCATCAGGGGGGGCACACAGATTAGTGGTGGGGCAGGTAGTTTGAACCCAGATCATTTCTCCATTTGGGTGAGGCGTCATGGCTGATGTATTCTGACGCCAAGGCATTGGGGGGGTTGGAATCCGCGACCCACGCCTGATTCACTTGACAAAGGTCAGTCTTCCCATTTCCCTGGACAAGCGGGTTCTCCTTGGGTAACGATGCCCCCCCCAAACTGAACACCCACTCTGATCCCACACGGGGGCCGGGCAGGACGGGTTCTCCACTGCAAACTGGGGCAAGTCCGGCCACACATCCTTTGGCTGCCCATATCCGCGATTTTCAAACTGGGGTGGCAGAGTGTTTCCCAAAGTAGGCCACCACCTTTTTGGTTCAGGGTCTGCCCCGGTCCTGCTGCGCGGCGCTGCCCCCTCACTGGCGGGTAAAGGGGAAGCTGCTCTCATGAACTCCAACTTAGGTTGCTGCTGAGGGGAGCGGTACTGCTCTAACCCCCACCTTCCCCCACACCCGCACTGTATAGTGAGCGCTGAAAAACCCCCCCGGTCAGACCGTCAGGGGGGGGGGACGATGCCGCACATGGCAGGGGCCCAACTACAAGGAGGATTTCCCCCTAGTTTTGAGTGTGTCCCCCCCTCAATAGCGGGAAAAAAAAAAGGGTCCCATTTTGGACCGGTTGCGAGGGCCAATAGGGGAAGCCAAATCAACCCTCTGCCAATGTGACTATTTGGGGGTCACTAGCCAGGGAAATAATGCTGCGGGGCCCTTTGCAAAGTGACTCCCGGGGGCTCCCGCCTGCATCTCCACTGTATACTGCCCGGTGCTTTCGGGTAAACTGCTCGTTTCCTCATCTCCCTCTCTCCTCCCTGCTCCTTTTCCTCCTCCCTTTTCACCTGGGTTAAAAAACCACTCATTTCCCAGACAAAACTTCTGCCCAATGCCTCCTCCTCCCCCCCATTTCAGTCCCCCCGGGCTCATGTGGCCGTGAGATGTACCCACGTCTCCAGTCCCCCTCCCGAAGATTTTTTAGCATTGTTTTTCCCGGCATGAAGCAGTGGAATGCGTTATTCATCCCGTAGTCCTGGCGACTGACAAAAAATGTGGCCTCCCGAATGGCCTAAAAAACGGCGGGTGTCACGCATGAGGGGGGCCACTGGCTGCAACAAAGTTAAACAGGGGAGTACTCCGCCCCCCCGGATCATAAAAAAAAAATCGAAATGCCCTTTTCTGTTCATACAGGGGGTCCAACATGTCCCAGTGGAATTCCAACGGGTGGAAACATCGAATTCAGAGTGTGTTGGGGGGGCCTTCTCCCACTGCAACTCGAGGAGGGTGTTCCTGGCTTTGTAGGAATGGATAAAGTGACCCAGTTTCCGGGCCATTTTCAAAATTTCGAAGATCGGGGAAGACTTCGGGGAACCTTTTTCAAAACCCAAAATTGAACCGGGGCCCCATGCAGGGGCATGGAACCCCCCTCCTCGGTGCAGCGGGACCCATGTTCCCCCATTGCCCGTCACCATGGTTTTTGATTTGCAGTTGGGGCGGAAAAAGGGCCACACACAATTTCTTGCTGCATGACGCGGAGCATTTCCCTCCCCTGTGTGATTGTCGCCGAGGCAAGCCAGGTGTAGAACTCTTGCCCCGCGTGCCCCACATGTGGTTGATGGAGCAGTCTTGTGGAGTGGATGGTGGTGGTGGTGGGGAGGAGGAGGCGGACATTGGCGCAGGACCCGCAGTTTGACAACGGGGAGTAGAAAGCAGCGTCTTGTCCAAGTTTTTGGTGTGCGGGGCCCGGAAGCACATTCACCCATGGGCCCGAAAGGCATGTATGGCCCTGACTGAGTTCGCCCCGCTCCGCGCTGCCGTGACCTTGGAAAAACCCCGATGTCAAGGACTGGCCCCCCTTTCTGTTTCTAATTAGAAGTGCTGGTACTGCCTTTTTTGAAAGAAATTACAGCTTGGAACTCTCATCTCGGCTGGCACAAGCCATTTTTCTCTGAAACGGTGCAGGTCCCCATTTGGAAAGGGGAGACGCACACCAACAACTTGGAAGGAGTAGGGTCACTTCTGCCCCTTAGGAGGTTGGCGCATACTGTTTCTCTTTGCAATCCCCTGCTAACGACTGTGGCGCCATGAATGGGGGGGGCAGGGCATTGGACCGGGAGATGATGTAAAAGAGAAACAGCCCCCTTCTGCAGGGTGGTGGGCCTTGACTGGCTGCAATGGCAGGGTGCCACTGGGCGCTGCTGCTGCTGCTGTTGCTGGGGGGGGAGGGGGCCCACCATCTGACCACGTTTCCCCAGGCCACCGGTGGTGAGCTGTGTGTTGACCGGGCCGTGGGTGCAAGTTAGCTCCCTGGCCCGTTTCCCTTTTCTCCCTACGATTCTACTTAAAACCTATTCGGCCCTCCGGTGTCTTAGCAAAGAACTGCCAAAAAAGCCGAGTATGGTTTTTTACCCAACGCCGCATGGGGGGTACGCCGCGCCCTCGTGAGCCCCTGTGCGTACTTTCTTGGACCGCAAGGGGGTTTTTTTTTACCCCGGGGGCCGCTTGGCTCCCGACCCCCCACACTGCTGTTTTCCTGCTGACTAAGGGCCCAAACGACCCACTTGCTGGCTGCGCCGCTGCCGCGGCAGCTGACGCCCCCCTTCTCCGGGGGGGAAGGGGGGGGGGGGGGGGGGGGGCCACTCTCAAAACTATACTTTGCCGCCTATGCAAAAAAAGCAGGGGATATTGGCCCCATTCTTTGCTGCAAGTGTGTGATGCCCTCCCCAAATTGTTCATCTCGCTATTAGTGCGGGAAAACCCGACCCAATTTGTAATCTCTGGGGGGGAACCAAAAGGGACGGGCGGGGGGGACGGTGAGGGTGTGACCCGTCCCGGCTGCAAAATAAGAGTTGTGTCCCCACTTCCCCCCCCACCTTGGCTGGGGTTTTTAGAATGCCTCTGGGAGGAAGTGGATGCCTGTCAAAACCAAACAAAAAAAACCCCGGGTTGCATCAGCACACGGCCGCTAGATGACAGGGCAAATTGGGGCCCCCCCCGGTCCCCCGCTGCGACGTCCCTTTTCTCTGCTGCGCCTGGGCCCCCGAAAGTTTGTGCCTCGCCACTCGCAGGTGCAGAGCCTGCCACCTCTCTGCTGACTACTGTTTGTTTAAAAATGAAAGACATGTTTGAGAAGAATCTGTATATGATAAATAAAACCCCGATTTGACTCCCAAAAAAACCCACTAAGAAACTTGGGGAAAACCTTGGATATAAATTTCGCTCCACAAATGGGGAGGAAAAATTGCTTTTATGTGCCATTTAAAAAAATTGTGTATTTTACCCAATATAAAAGCACAAACAGGCTTAATTAACCCTTTAAAAAGAATTATGTACAGAATTTCTTCTGTGGCGGTGAAAAACAAAGTTTCTTTAAAGGTACAACTGCAGAACAACGCTTAATTAACCCCTGGAGTAAAAATTTCGGGAAAAAAATTGAGCAGCCACAAAAAAACTAGCTTTGTAGCATGTTACAATTGGTGTTTTTACGCTACACAACAAAGAAAAAATTTTAAATTAACCTTTGGCCCTTTTTAAAAAAGGTACGGAAAATTGTAATTTTTGCGGTGAAAAAACGGTTTATTTTTGTCACCCGCGAAAAAAAAAAGTTAAATTTAACCACTGGATGTAAATTGCGCAAAAGAATTGAAAAGCCAAAAACTACTGCTTTGTAGCGGTTACAATTGCGTGTTTTTTACGCTACACAACAAAAAAAAAAATGTAATTAACCTTTGTGTGAATTATGGACGGAAAATGAATTTTTGGGGGTGAAAAAAAACGGTTTTTTTTTTTGGGCACCCAAAACACAGAACAACACTTAATTAACCCCTGGGAAATTTCGCAAAAGAATTGAGAGCCCAAAAATGAAGTGGTATTTTTTTTGTAAAAAACCTGTTTTTTTTTTTAAGAATACAAAGGAATGGCTTGATCCCCCTTGGGTTTCAATGTGCTGTGAGCAGATATCATTAAAATGTATATGCAGCTGCGTGGACGCACCCCTGGACTTCAGATCCAATACCCCAAAAAATCAGAAATAGAACTTAAGAGAAGCAGTCTGTGAGAGAAGCTGAGCACCCACAAAAAATCGCTGTATAAAAATCAGTTCTTCAGTAAGAGCTGTCACAATCAGCCGCGGCAGCACCTTCCCTGATCAGTACAGTGAGGAGTGTGAGCTCCCAGCGTCACGCCCGGACTTATATAGTGCGGTGACGTCACAGAATCCCGCCGGTCTCTGATTGGCTTCATCTCAGCACATGTCATGCAGGCTATGCCCTTCCTCCTCCCAGAGTGCTTTGCCCCATGTAACGCCATGTGCTCGCAGCCATTTATTATCAATCAAAAGCAAACTTCTTTCACGCGAAGTACCCCAAACTTCGACTTCGTTCATAACCGAAGTTTTCCTGAAATTCTAAACGAATTCCACTTCGTTAGAATCAATTCGCCTATCTCTACCTCCATTACATCTTTGTTGATCGACCTTGTTTTTTTCCTGTTTCTAATCACTTTATTTCCATAAGGTAAGTACGTCTCACAGTAGGTGCTTAAAATGTTTTTAAGCTCTCCAATTTATTATTTGTTCTTTTATTTTGAAAGACCTTGTCCCAGTCAATACGGTTAAAATTAGCCTTCCTGAAATTCAATGTTTTTGTGCCTCCTCGGCAACATACTCTATTGAAGTATGATGGAAATTTATTTTATTGTGGTTATTATTTCCTAGGTGCCCCCAGCCTGAACCTTTGTTACTCTGTCAGTTCTGCTAGTCGATAATAAATCCAAAAGTCGGCTAGTGCACTAATAGAGAAAGGTAGCTATCTTTAGTTATTGACAAAAGCCTGTTTCCTTTATGAGAGCCACAGATTTCAGTTTCCCAATTTATGCCGGGGTAGTTGAAGTTGTCCATAATAACAACCTCATTATGTTTAGCTGCCTCATCTATTTGTTTGAGAAGTACATGTTCTATTGGTTATGTTATATTTGGAGGCCTTTATCAGACACCCTAATTTTATTATTATTGTTACCCATATGCATATCTACCAATAATGACTCCATATGTTAATTTCCTGTACCTATATTAACCACTCAGTCATAGGTCTCATCCAGCTATGTCTCAGTTATCCCCACTATGTCACATTTTTCTTCCGCAATAAATAATTCTAGTTCATTTATTTTGTTGCTGAGACTTCTGCCATTGGTCAGCTTACAATTTAGAGTTTTTTTGGCTTTCCTTTTTTTAACCCTGATCTTATTAACTATTACTACACCCCCTCCCTCCACTCCACCCCCTAATTTATTAATAATTCCCAGCTCACTATCTTCACTATCTTGAACGCTATATGTGTAGTCGTCCTCCCTGTAAGTCTGTAATCAAGACAGAAGTCAGCCCAGATCTCCGGAAGCCCAAATCCCTCCGTCCTACACTAATTTGTGAGCTCGTGGTACTGGGAATATTTATGGAAGCTTGAGCTTTTGGCCTAAATTCCTGAAATAGTTTTTAAGGGCACTCAACCTATCTTTAACTTTGTCATTGGTGCCAATGTGGACCATGACAGCTGGATTCTCATCAGCCCCAACCAGTAATATGTCAACCCGATCAGCGATATGTCGACCTCGGGTCCCAGGTAAGCAACATACTGTTTGACCATCCGGTTCTTTGTGACAGGTTGCCATGTCTGTTCCCCTGACAATGTAGTCCCCAACTACCAGCACCTGTCTAGCCTGACCTGCACACCTATTCCCAATCTTACTGGAGCAGACAGGGGTAGTGTTTTGCTGTAGTACCGCTATTTCTGAACTGACATCGCCCTCATCCTCCAATTTTGCTAATTTTTTGGTGTGTGTCAGATGAGGACTAGCCTTCTTGACACTTTTCCCTCTATCTTTCTTTCTGACTGTCACCCAGCTAGCTGCCTCATGTCTGTGCACCTCCATGCTGCCATCCTTCCCAGCATCTACCCCAACGAGTGTGAGCAGCAGACTTGCTTCCAAGTTGGCAATGGATCTTAGTGTTGCCACTTGCTCATTTAGAGCCAGGATCCAGGCTTCTAAATGTGCAGTGTGCACACATCTGGCACAGCAGAATGAACCATCAAATGGCTGTTCAAGGATTGCATACACTGCACAGGATGTGCACTGGACAGCATTATCAATCATGGAATTCATGAAGATATTACAAAGAGAGAGATACACAGATATAAACAGATAATTCAGTACAATACTGTCCCTTCCAAACTCCCCAAATCTAAAGTCCCTCAATCTTAAGTGCCCACATTATTATATTTGTACTTTTTTATTTTTTGTACAATGTATGCACAATAATTTTTGTATTAAATATTTATTTTTATTTTATATTGTTTTTTCCATACCTTTTCATGTGGTTTTCTTTTTTATTAATCTTTTTTACACCTAGCAATGTATTGATATACTCCTGTATGCTAATACAATACACTCTGTGTGAGTATGACACAGGCTGCTTTCAGGGCAGCACACAGTGTGCCCTGACAGCAGACTTAGTATGCAAACAGCAGTGCGGCTACTTTAGTTTCCTAAGGCTATCTGCACAGATATTCCCCAGGATTCATTGGGCCCTGGGAATCCCTGTGACCTGGTGGAGCAGAAGAATCCCCTTTGTAATAGGGGGTTAAATGGCAGAGATGAGTGGCTTCCTCTAGTCCCTGACGTTCATAGAGGCTGCTATAGGCATGGAGCGGTTAACTACAGCTGCATTCCTAGTGTAGTTGTGGTGCTGGGAGCCACAAACCCCCTCTGAAGGCAGCGACATCTTTTGGCATCGCTGCTGACAGACAACATGCACCGCCTGCCGTCAAATGACAATGGGCAGTCATTAGGGGGTTAAAGGGGTTTTATCGGTTGAGGTGTTCGTGCTCTTCAGCTAATTCTGTGAGATTGAATTTTTAATTCAGGGGTTAGTATCTCCGTTCAGCAGGCGTGTCTCTCCCACCAGGAGGCGTGTCTCTCCTCTCAACAGGTGTGTCTCTCCTGCCAGGAGGCGTGTCTCTCCTCACTGAAGAGCTGTGACTTCATTATTGTGTGTGAAGCAGGGGAAGAAAGAGGTTGTCTTGACAGAACAGATCTGCAGCCTCCTGCAGTGTTCTTATGTTTCTGCAGGCGCCAAAAGCTCCTTGCTGTGCTATAACCAGTTATACACACAGCCTGAAATGATGAAACACATGTGAGGAATGCACACTGCCTCCCCTCCTCCTCCCCCTCTGTTATCAGGCAGGAGACTGTGTGACTGTGTTATATGGAGGGAACACAGGACATAAGATTGTGTTATATGAGGGAATCTATGAGTTAAACAATCAGTAATTACCCAGATCGTTCACCTTAGAGCTGGGAGATGAGTATGCACCCAGAAGCCCTCTCACATAGCTGGGTTTACTTTTGGTTTTAACAGCTCAGAAGGGAGTAAGCACAGAGTGTACAGGCATCCAATCACAGTGCAGGGGGTGTGTCCGGGGCGTTTCCTGTCTGGGGTCATATCCCAACAGGCTGAATGAAATGTCAATCATCCAATCATAGTGCAGGGGCCGTGTCTAGGGGCGGAATCCGACCAGGGTGTGTCCTGACTAGCCAATCACAGAAAAGGGGGCTTGTCCCGACAAGCAGCAGCAGAAATAGAAAACAGATTCACAGAAAAGCTCTTTCTAAACCAGTATTGGGTAATAAACCCAAATCACAAAAGTGCTTATTTTTACTGTTCCCATAATCTGAGATATGATCTTTGTAGAGAGAAAACCCGTTTAATGGCTTTATTGTCCATGGCTTAGTTGTCTGATGGATAACTGATCTCAATTCAGCAATAAGTGGAGTCCATAAAATAAATCCTTTACTGAAAACTTGACATGAAATCCATAATACAATAACAGACAAAAGACATACCACTTATGCATTTTGAGCCAGCACGCAGCTCTTAATTATAGCATTCTGTTTAAAGGCCTCAAAAAACAAAAAAATTGCTTCCCCATACTGCAGGATTTGGACTATTTCTCTATGACTGCTCCACTGGCATTCTGCATTTTCTGTGCAAGAAAAAAGGACATGCAGCGTAGCTGCTTAACCTTAGGGGCGCGGTTTTTTTTTTTGTATTAGTTGCGGGTGACAGTTCTTTTTGTAAAAAAACTTGGGTTTGCCATGAACACCTTGGGTAAAATGGCTTCACCCATAATCCGACAAATTAAGTAAATTTACAATCTAAAATTTTTTTAAAAAAACTAAACAAAAAAACATAAGACTAAGAAATGTTTTAGTAAATATTTTTTTTTTTTAACTGTGTATTTATTGTATTTCAATCAAAGAATACAAGACAAGTATATAACAGAAACAACAACCGCGTTCCAGAAAAAGTCTCTGTGTCCGGTTATAGTACGAGATTACAAAATATAGGTATGCAAAAAAACCGAATGTCCCAAATACTTCAGAGAGTACAAATCGCGCTGTTAGCCAATAGTACTCCAACATATATGGAAAGTAATAAATGAAAAGGAAGTAAAACAATCGTCAAAAAGACATAAAAACATATAGACAGACAAGTACGGTTACAAGGGGAAGTTCAGAAAAGGGGTACAGAGGTAAACAGTGAGAGAGGAAGTGTTTTTATCAGGGCCTGTTTGCAATTCCCCTTTTTGAAGCGATGGGGAAAATTTATATAGCCCGGTCTCCAAAATGAGTTCAAATTTGTCCAAATTACATTAGGGGGGCCGTGGGTATTCCATTCACGATATCCTCACTCGACTTATCATTGGTCTTTTGAGGGGGTCCTGGGCTCTTCCAGTTTTTCTTATAAACATTTGGTGCTGTTATTAGGTTAGCGTAGGCGGACTGAGGTCGACGTGGCCAATGGGAAATATATTCAGTAAATAGGTCCGGGGGGCATAGGGGTGGTAATTCCCACCACACTTTGGATCACGAGTTTGATGCTCTCCAAAAGGGTTTTATTTTTGGGCAATCCCAAAAAAATTTTGAGTCAAAGGTTCCCCCCCCCCTCGTCCTACACCTCCCAAAATAATCAGAGACATTTTGGAAAAAAGTATGCAGGGTACAGGGGTATGATACCCAACTCATCACAGTTTATATTATTTTCCTTGTAGGGAAACAAGAGGGAAACTTGGGCCCCTTTGGGGGCCATATTTTTGCCCGGGGGTTCCAGCGGGGTAGCTCCCCAAAAAGCTTCCCAAAATCTCAGTAGGAGGGTGGGAGCTTGGGGGGGGGTCCGGGGCCATCAAAAAATTTGGGATATCGAGGAATCAGACCGCTGTGGAAGAACTTGTCACATATTCTTTCAAAACTGGGGGAATCGAAACCGTTTTTAGAGGGAAGAGCCTATACAGGAATGTCTAATCTTAGGGAAAGAGTGGGTTTGAGTGGTAAATTTTAACTTTTCCTCAGGACCTTCAAAGGGGAAAAACTCTGGGGCCCCGTGGTCTACAAAATCTGCGAGTTGAAAAAATCACGCAAAAAAATTGTCTCATGTGGGATCTGTAGGCTATCAGGAAA